>CM052150.1:1220536-1236416 GCA_028455555.1 Augochlorella aurata
TATATATACATATATACATATATATATACATATATATGTATATATTATACATATAAATCGATATGAATCATAGATAATAGGTTAACGATCGACGACGACGACGACGATGACGATGATTAAATAAAAGATGAAAGGAATAAACGAGATAATAATATATTGTAGTCATACGATTAACATTATTGAACATTATATTTTATTAATTATTATATATTGTATATATAATAATTGCACGTTATTATATATACCGATATATATGTACGCATTCAAAATATATACATAGACGTACCTATGTAAGTATTGTGTTATATAGAATATATGTTATTACAAATTCATCCGGACTACTGTTCCTTTCCATTGTTCTGCGTCCCTCTCATGTTTTAACTCGCAAAACATTTCTAATGATTTCACGCATAGGACTTATAGCACAAATTACCACAATTAGAGCTAGTAACATTTTTTTTTTAATTATGCCACTCTGGGTTAGAATAGATTCCATTTAACACTTTTGGAAATAAATTATAGTTTTGGTTACCTGTCACGATAATTAATTACATTTTATGTTGTTGTCGTTTGGTGTAGTATATTCACCTGAACAGTTCTGTGGCCTTAGTTTATTTTTCTATGCCCTAATTTTATAATAATTAATGTTTTTCGGTAAATACTGCGTCGCGCATACGAGAGAATAGTTTCTTAAAATTTGAAAGTACCGCCTTTTGTGGCAAGTGGCGCTCTTTACGGTGAAAATTTGAACTGAAATTAAGGCGTCTGTTCAGCGCCAATTGGTCCACTGGCAAAATGCTCAAACTGTTAGCCAAAGTCGACTGTCGGTAATTTGGCTAACAGTTTCAGCGTTTTACCACATCAGCTATCGTTGGTTAATGTTTTTCTTTAATAACTAATAAACGAAGCCGCGGATTGCATTTTCGCTAAGGAAAAAGTCACTTCAAATGATCCCAAGAACTCCTCATTTCCCGATTGCGAGTGACTTTTGGGACACCTAATGTGAACGAAAAAGCATACATAGTTGGTGCTCCTGTTTAAAGATGCCGCCACCAAATCTCCAAATTCCGAATGTTTACGCACGTCCTAAAAATACGACAGAGTGGATCAGCACTTTTCAAAGTTCACGAATGATTCAATTAAATTCACTTTTGCCATGCAGAGACACAAAAACATATTAAAAAATGGTACAATCGCATAAATTAACACGAAGAAAAACAGCTCGGTGACGCTATCACTAGCGTAAACACGATAAAGAAACTTTCACGTTGCAACGTTGCACACAACGTTGTAATGCAACGGATACAGTACACAATGGCTTGCTACGGTGCAGTGTGCTGCACTAACACAAACGCATGATCACGTACGGTAAAAATAAGATGCATCGACGATGTGACGTTGTCAGTTATCATGCCACCGATATAGGGATCACAAATTTGCACGCATATTACACGAATATAGCGGCAACTTTGTAATCTAAATGGCAGGTTCATGTGAATATTATGGCGAGTGATCAGTGCAGTGTGATGTTCTCTTCTTGATATTACCGTCCTATTTACTTTTAAGGTTATGCCATGGGACGAGTAGGTTAAGACGATTTTAGAAAAAGGAAGAAATCAGTGCCAATGTGAAAAACATTTGGCACCCGACACGTATCGACCGAGTCATGGCTGATGATGCCATCACGCCGCAAGTCGCCTCTTATGATTATCATATGGTGAACGCAGAGAATGCTCAGAACTCTTCCCGTGAAAGACGTATAAAAAAGGGAACAATGCCTTCAGAATTCCGTTTGATCAGCCGGAGTGACTGGATTACAGTCGGCGTACTATGTTTCGTGAATTTGATCAATTATATGGACCGTTTTACGATCGCTGGTTTGTATTTCCAATCAATAGTGACAAGTATCAGGTAAAACGTCTAAATTTCAGCAGCTATTTTAAATCTGTTTTCCATAAAATCATTACAGGTATGTTGGACAACATAAAGAAAGACTTTAATATTCGCAATGACGAATCTGGATTGTTGCAAACTGCATTTATATTGAGCTACATGGTGTTCGCTCCACTATTTGGGTACTTGGGAGATCGGTACAACAGGAAGATTATAATGAGCAGTGGTGTGTTCCTATGGTGTTTGACGACATTCGTTGGCTCCTTTATGAAGGTAAAGATACAGTTGCTCGGTACGAATATGAGATGAATCCTAAAGGTGATGCTTATATTTGCAGTCATTTGGATGGTTCCTCATGTTCAGGGCACTAGTCGGTATTGGTGAAGCTAGTTATTCGACCATAGCCCCTACAATAATAAGTGACCTATTTGTTAAAGATATGAGGTCAAAAATGTTGGCAATTTTCTATTTTGCAATACCAGTTGGAAGGTACTTTAATGGCGTATTGTTTGAAGCTAATGATGTTTTGAGTTTCAATTGTAATACAGTATACAAAACATACTAAAGTGTGCATTAATAGGTATATGTCACTTTCAGTGGACTGGGATATATCACAGGAGGTGAAACTGCAAGAGCTACTGGTGTGTGGCAATGGGGTTTGAGGATTACTCCTGTATTGGGCATAATAGCAATAATTTTATTACTTACATTAGTAAGAGACCCTATCAGAGGGGAGAGAGAAGGTGGAGTTCATTTAACGAACACTGCATGGTCCAGTGATATCAAGGAATTATTAAAAAAGTCAATATTAAATTAATGATGTTACATAAAGCATTACATTGCAACTGTTAGTTCATATTTACTATTTTCTCTGATTTTTAGTTCAAGCTTTATGTATTCTACTGCTGGATTTACATGTGTAGCTTTTGTAACTGGTGCACTGGCCTGGTGGGCGCCAACGTTCTTGCAGCTGGCATTTGCATTGCATCCCAATTCCAGTAACGTTGATCCGGACGAGTGAGTTTCTTTCGTTTTGTTTATGAAAATTTTATTAAGATCGTTTAATGAATGTTACCATGGCATATATTTCCAATATTTCAGCGTAGCGTTTAAATTTGGATTAATAGGCATGGCGTCTGGTCTAATAGGAGTACCATTAGGCTCGTACATAGCTCAGAAACTAAGGTTGCACTGGCCCCACGCCGATCCACTAATTTGTGCCGTGGGACTTCTAATCAGTGTTCCACTGCTGTTCTTTGGTAGTGTTGTTGCCAACACAAATGCTGCCCTGTGTTATACGTTAATATTTTTTGGCCAATTATCACTGAACCTGAATTGGTCTATTGTAGCAGATATACTCCTGGTATAATATCTTCTAACTTTGGAGAATTGCATAACGGTTCACAGTGAATTATTGCAACTGATTCCGTTCATTTGTTACAGTATGTAGTGATACCGACCAGAAGGTCCACTGCTGAAGCCTTTCAAATACTTATCGCACATGCCTTTGGGGATGCAGGAAGCCCGTACCTCATTGGTTTGGTAAATACTCGCGCGTATTTCCTTTTTGTACACTTGATACGATGGCACAAGAATTTGTTATTAAATGCAAACGAATCACACTATAATTACTTGTTCATACACTGATTAATTGCTTTCAGTTGTCAGAAGGACTGAAAACGGTTCTTCTTCCAAGCTTGGCTGTGGCTCGTACGATGAAGCCGCCACCGATAGATCCATCGATAAATACCCTCGTCGAATTTCGCAGCTTGCAATACGCGTTGTTCATGACGATGTTCGTGGAGGTAATTGGAAGCCTGTTCTTCTTCATGACTGCATTGCACATACAGAAAGACAAGGCGATAGTCGATCTCACTATTGCAGGTAAGTGATCCTAAAGACGCTGGAGACCGAGGGACACTCTTGTCTTGGCATCTTATTTGCATGCTCGTATGGAAGTCACTATTAATTAGCTTGATGTTTAATACACACCTGTATACACAAGTTGATACGAGTTTTACAATCTTTGAAATTGTTTCTGTTCAGGCATGGACACATCTTTTTAGGAGTGAAACTAGTTTATTATTTTTATGTTAGAGAAGATAGCAAAAGTAACATTATCCTACCAGTACAAAATATACTTTAGCTTAGAGAATTATTTAAATAAAAGTTTCTCGAATGCCCAAGCCTGTGTGCCACTGTCTTGTGTCAACAGCTCACATTGCAACGTAGGTATTGTGAGATTTGTAGTGCACCGCCCCGCTTTTACATGTATATGCACACTATATTAATTGCAAAATAGTTGCCTGATGAGTAAAACAAAATCGCGATATTGTTTTCCGTCTTTCATTCTGTCGAGGATTGTCACTAATAACTGTTTTAACAATTCTAGATTTTGAATGAACACGAAATAGGAATTTTTGAACGGTTTAATGAGACTTAATTATTTTTATGCAGTGCATGAACTGTTCGCAAGTTTGGAGTTAAGTGGACAGAATTTTGGGTCAAAATTAAGGAGGTATCACTATTAATTTTTCCTTAACATGTTAAGTGCCAGTATCTTTTTAATATTACAAAAAATTGTAAACAAGAAAGAGATGATGAGAACAAGGTCGTCCTTTTTATTGTTTTTTGTTTCAGTAACTTGCGGCTCTTAACTTGTTAAATTTTCTGATGTTCTGAACAAATTAAAAAGTCTGAAAAAGCAACAGCTTTGTTACAGTAGAAATTCTCCGGAGAATTAAATTGGTGTTTAATCTGATAACATTTTTACAGCGTAAATAGCGATCATTCGTAATTGAAACACATGCAGTACATTACTTCAACACGTAACTACGTTTTGTATTACATTATTTATGAATACATGAGATACCGAAGAATGTATCGGACATGTTTTATCTTTTTTTTTAATTTCGTGTTCTTGTATAGTCGTGTACATACTTAGCATCGTAATGATGCAGATAAAGTTGCAAATGATAAACCTCGTATACAGTATATTATTCAACATAGTATTTTAGATGGCCTAATTTGGCGCGTAAGTAGAATGAATTTTGTGTAATAAGCAAACATCTTTCTTGCAGACAAATATCTAGATACTAAGAATAATGGGCAAGCTGAATCAACGCATTTATAAATCGCATCACTGGGCCTTCCCTGATAGTGTGCTGTATACCCGGTACATAATTTATTTTAATGATTTCATATCTATTTTATTTAATCCGATAATCAGTTTAGTATTCATTTCTTGACATTCGTCTCAATAATTAAAATTAACAAAAATGTTTACCTTAACTTGAAGCCGTAACTACCAAAAAAACTGACTAAATCGAGCAACACTTCTCTTGCAATTGAATGCTTATTTTTATTATTTATTCATAATCTTTAACTGATCGAGTGGAGTATATTTTCAAACTTATGCTTATTGATGAAATTAAAATTTTAGATATAAAATACTTAAATTGATTATCGTAAAGGCTCGTTGAATTTTCAGTTCTTATTTCCATTTGTCCTCCCTCGTTTTATTGTGGAAATTATACTCCTAACTGTCCATTTTAATCTCAGTTCGATTGTGGGATCTTTTTCTAAAGATAAGTGAGAGTTTCCTCTGACGAATATGTTGATGCTTTGTTAATTGGGCGTACCAATTATGCGTTGTGCACTATATGTCAGTTCAATGTTGAAGTGTTTGCAATCTGTATATAAGTGTATACATATATACTTTGTGTCACATAACACTGATGAAGCTTGCCTACTAAGTAGAAATTAATGTTTACGAAATGTTTTTCAACATTTCACCCATGTACCTGGTACAAAATAGACTTGTTATTTGCACGCTAATTAGCTGCATGTAAGGCATTATAGGTAATAGTATCTGTTGAACACTAACACTGTACTTTCCACACTACTTTTTTTGTAGATTACGGTATTGCACTCTTTCTGACATTTCTATTAAAAAAATCTTTGTAATATGCTAAGACTGATCTAGTTTACAGTGTTAATTATAAGGATTACAATTGGGTTCTACCTATTACATTGCATTTGGTAATGAGATGGTCTCTGACGGAGAGGATGTTAACTGATAACTACCAGTAGATATTTTTTATAAATGTCGTTTTTAGTCACTGACGTGTCTTTTGAGGAGGAGCAAAATTGTATGTACATTGATTCATGGAAATATTCGAACACTTAGTTCCATAAACATAAGTTTGACGTTAACAATTCTTTCTGCTTTAATGCTAAGAGCTACACGAATACAATTCTGAAATAACATATTTTTTTACAATATTACAGCTTATTTTGAAGATTCGAACTTGTAATTTTCTCGAACATATTTTATTCTTATTGTTGATCGAATATTTTCGATCAGAGACAGTATACCGTCGGCTCTCGTTTTCCCTCACAAAATCACTGCTTCATAATCAAGATTAAATTTTGTTTTAGGTGAAACTACGTCGGATTCGACGTACATATGCAACGACGAAACGGAAATTGAGGTGCAGGAGGACCGACAGAAGCCATGATTGGGAAATACCTAAGGTATTTTGCCATAAATAATAAATTAAGCAATAGAACAGCTTGCTGACGTGTTTCTATACAAAATATTCTTTAACACGAGAATAGACACGTTCGTAATAAACAAGTCACATCTCAAGCGACACCAGGATTAAACTGTTCTAGATATAAAACAGGCATGGTGGGGAAAAAAATTAATTTAAACAACGCCTAACATTTTACCTACTGGTTGCTCAGTGAACTTTCCGAAATTAAAATTTGCCAATTAAGAATCTCTTCTAGTTTGAGATGAAGACACGAATGAAATTCTAGGCTGCATTTTCAGCATTTTTTAAAAGAACAATGTATACGAATACCAAATGAAGTGACAGAACCGTACCACTTCGTATAATTTCAAAAACTCCTTCTGTCACAGTATTCCACAGACTGAAATTTTTGTTAATGGAAACAGTTGAAAATTGTCTTCTTTGTTAACAACACTATCGCAAAAAAAGTCTACCTGGCGTCCGGTAGTTGAAGTGTGAAAAATGTACAGAGATTAGAGGTGTGCGAGGATTCTGGAACGCTGGGAATATTTTTTTGCGACCAGATCGGATTCCTGTAAGTATTATAAACCCAGGATTCCTAATTTTTAAAAAGAATTATGATTTCTGAATTTGGGAACGTGTTCAGGGTTCTCGTGCGCCTAAAAGCAACGCTATTATGCTTGCTGGAGAATATATTTAATTAGGCTTAAAGTTATTTAATAAGCTGTATAATAGTACTTATAAACGCTATATTTTTATAGTAGAGTATCTCCAACGAAAATACGTTATTCTTGTGTGGTATGTAAAATAAACAATTCTTGAACATCTCCTGTAACGATACCAGACCTTTATTAAATACTTGGTACTTACAGTAAGTTCAGGATAATATGAACAATCTCTATGAGATTTAATACTAGAATTGCGGATCTTCTAGATCTTTGATCGAAAACCTTAAGCGATTTTCAATGCGCGTTTGCGATTTTTTCGGGACCGGGGCTCTTGGCGTTGGCAAGGTAATTGCGTTACGCTATTGCGTCGCTCCCGAAGAATCAGTTCGTTGAATATGAACTTGTTGTACGCCGAGATTGCGTTGGCAGTGTTAATATTTGATGAAGATAAGTCGCGCCTCGGTAACTCGTGGACAATGCAAAACACGCGTAAATAGAGCGAGGTGGATCGTCGCAGATAAAACATCGTTTCCAGAGAGCTTTTTCTTGTTGCGATCGTTCTCTTGGAAATCGATGCGGATAAATAAAATCGCGCCAGTTTACCCCACGCTCTCCGAGCACGCTTTAATCGCGAGTGCCGCGGTTTACGAGTGTTTGCAGTGTTTTTCCGACACATGACTGTAGTGCGCTATTGGTGAATAAATTACGAGGAAACGACCGAACCTAACGAGCTCAAATTTTCTGTACGTACCTATACGTATTTGAGGTAGTAGCATGAATTTTTATAAGACATTCTGTTTAAAATTATGGAAGTTGTTTATTAATTTCCAAGACCTTGTCGCGAGGGAGTTGTCCCAATCCGACTATTATATAAAATAGATCCAATCAATAGATTCTTTTATAAAAATTCATGCTATTGCTTCAATCATTTACAAACACGTATGTAAAATTTCAGCCTTCTCGGCTTCGTCGTTTGCTTAAAATTAATTCCCTAGGATGCTCCTTTAAGGGGTCAGGTCATCTTGCGTGTGTGGATTTAATCCATACGAATTTGTTCTCACGAAATAATAAAGTTAAAGAAAACTTTGGAATATGCTCTTGATTATACAAGCTTCAAGGAACATTCGCATATTTTTCTTTTCAATAAAGTGGCTTCTTCAAAGAAGAAAAATGTTCCTCAAAATTTGTACAATGAAGAGCGTATCCTAAAATTTTCTCTATTCTTTCGCGTAGAATTGCGAAAAATTGGCATGCCCAAGATGCACTAACCGCTTGGAAGTGTTCTATTATAGATAGAGCTGGGAGGCCATGGTGGTTCCTGGAAACACGGAGCGGGCCGAGAGTATTACTTGAGGATAATTCGCGCGAGTGCAGGCCGTAGGAGCGCGAGCAGATTGGCAGATTGCACTTTATAGCCGGCGTGAATAGCTGGATCAATCAAGATCGGCAATTTTCAAATTTTCCCGGCGAGTGCCGGCCGCATCAGTGCGAAACCCGTTTCCGCGGCACCGGAACGCGAGATCGTTTCGCCGATTTTATCGCTGCCCTGCAGCCGGTCGACGTGTCCGGCGTAAACGCTTTTGATGCTGGAAGTTACACCGTTTCCGGGAACAAGCCGTTAAATCCCTCCTTTTAGGAAGATTCAGCCAGGAAGTTCGACGGGACCTCGTTCTGCAGGTAAGACGATACCTCGCGCTTTACTATCGCCGCTGCGATTCCATTTCTTTCGAGAATGTTTGCTGAGTGACTCTCCGGGAAACGATGCGACTGGGATGTAGATTCTCAGACGAGGATTTCAAATGAGCTCTCTTGAATTTTCCGCAATTTTTTGGCAAATCATTTGCTCGAATTCCGCCTCCGCGCAAACACGTTTAAATCGCGCATTTATTGCCGCGGTACAGAGTTTATTCGTCCGAATTATATACGAAATGTTTGATTTTACTGACATTTTAAAGCATTATTGTAATTTCAGAATTTTTTTATCTCAATCGCCTGCTCGGTGACGCGAGTTCATTTACTCGACATACATATTTTGTACTGGAATGGATCGAAGTTTGTCGGAGAGAATTCTAAAGCAGAAAGTTCAGTCAATTGTTGCTGGAGAAGACCGCGACTAAACGTATTGTTCATTCAAAAGATAGGCCCGATAGTATTTGTATAATAAGGCTGGTATTTTTGGTCGAATTGTTAGGTATTTTTTGTGTAACTTCTATTTTGACGTTTGTTTACTTTTCTTCCGATCTGACAGATGTCATTCTGTCAGAGATAGATAACCCTTGACCTCTCCGCGTTGTCAACCGGTAATACTCGAGTACCTCCTACCGACACATATTAACCGGAAACATTCTTTTGCATGGCGCATCACTGTACCAATTTTTTAAAAACGATTACAAAAATGTTCCGCATGAAAGAATTTAAGGATCGATCCTCTCACTTTTCAATCATTTTGTAAATTGATTGAAAACATTTCTCTCAGCCCGAATGAAAATTTATTTCATTATTCAATGTTCGATAAATATTGACCATTGGTAGTCGGTTAAACAAATTCGGAGGATTTATTAATATAAAAAAGATTAGTGAATAAACATTTTGTGGTAAATATTGTAGCATGTTGCATGGGTCTTTTATCTCAACATCTAAGTGCAAAGTCTTTCAAGACTCCACCCCATTACCCGGGAAAAAAGAAGCACAGGCTGGGGGCGAAACTTTGCCGGCACGAGTCGAACTACGAGGGAACTCGGAAAATTGCTTTCCCGCGAACTGTGAACGATTGCTAATTTAATTCTAGAAAACCTTTTCATTCAGCGGCCGAAGAATTCGCGCAGAAATCGGTTCCCGCGAATCGAGTTCCGCAACTTCCTCAACCGCGAGTGAAACGTGAAAATCGAGCGTCGCCTAGCGAAATGAAGTTGTCAATGAAGTCGGTCGAAAAGAGCGTCGACCATTTTGGTCCCAGCTTGTCGATGAGGATTACCGGTCCGGCTCGCCTTATATTTCTCTTCATACTGTGCAACTGCTGGTGTTTACGATATACCGGGTGGCAGTTGCCCTTAATTCTAAAATAACACTCGACGAGGCTCTCGACGCAGGAAGACGGTCGATCTGTTTTTTTATCGTCGCCCTTACCATCTCGTTTAAACCTTATTCTCTCTTGGCTGCCATTGACGTAGCCAGTAAACCATTTCTAGGTCAGCCAAGATCGGCCTCAGCTTCGCGATAATAATTCTGTGACCCCTCCCTCGCTTTCCACCTCGTCTATTAACAATTATCATTTGTCTTGATCTACAACAAATATTTCCGACCTTCGCGGACCTGTTTATTAACATGAATATTCGGCAATTTTATTATATTTTTAATAGAATTTTATGCAAAATAATTATTGGAAATGGTAATAGACGTATTATTCGCACTTGGAGTAATTCACTGGTTTTAATTATGCAAAATACCTGTATATTAAGACGAGAAATATTATTGGTATACTTATTTTGTTTAAATCAATGTAGATGTTATTCTCGTTGCTTATTGACCAATCTGCATCGCTTCGTACCGATTAGGGTCTACAGTCGAATCCGTTAATTGCGATATGTAAAACAGTTCGCAATTACTGTAACGAATTTTCCCGGGATATTCCATCAATTTTTTCTTACCCGGTAAATGATTTACGCCAGGAACGTGGCTCCGCGTTTCGACAGACAGCATCGGGCGATGATGAATTGAGTTATCAATTTTTCCATAAAGCCGGCGGTATCTCTGTCTCGACGGTAGTATTCTGTCGGATAATATTTTCCACTCGGGACCGAACTGACCGGGGTCGAAAATCCTCATCGTTCATCGTGCCACGTTCTTCTGCTCTCATCTACACTGTCTCGCAACTGGAGAATCTTTACGCGAAACAAAAAGATTCTGTTACTTAAAAATTTCGTCCTTCGACGCTTTGCAGAAGATATTCTATTTTTTTTTTAGAATGAATCGGTCTTCTCTATGAATATAATATATAATAATAATATCGGTCTTCTCTATGAATCGAGATTTGTGACGAAGAGTTCGTTACAAGTAAATGTAGCGTTTCGTGAAAATTTTATGAAAATTTGGTCGATATTATTCCAAGCATAAGCGCAAGAATATACATGTTCTTTGTTAACAAATTATTGCGATCTAAGCGATCGAAGAACGCGAAAATTTGAGGCAATAATTTATTTATTCGATCGCGTGTGGAAGATGGCTGAATGTCTTAATAGCAGGATAAATTGTTAGGAAATGGCGGCGCGTAGTCCTGTGTCTGACCATTGCACACCGTCTCTACTCGCGCAATACATCCTGGGTAATAACTACGACGCTATCGTCGGCGTTCCATCGATCTCTCGCTATCTTTCATCGGTTTACCTGAGATTGTTACGTAAAGCAAACCACCGTGTACCATCGCCAGCGTTTATAGACGTTAAGCTAAGTAGAAATAGCCGGCAATGGACAGACACGCGAGCTAAACAACAACCCTGGCGCGATCTCGAGCGATAAATCTTCGACGTCGATTTAACAGTGATCGATGCGCCGCATAAAAAATGCAATTCGACTCGTCTCGTGTCTACACATTAATTCACCGACTGGAATCTTCAGACGCGTTCTTGCTAGTCTAATTTTTCTGCGAATGAAACGTTTACGGTATAGGAATAGCAATCGTTATTTATTAACCAGCGAATCTTCTTTAGTCTCTTCCATTTCCTAAATTAATCTACTTTTTAAACATCGTTTTTCAATATAGGAATAACAATCGTTATTTATTAACCAGCGAATCTTCTTTAGTCTCTTCCATTTCCTAAATTAATCTACTTTGTAAAAATCGTTTTTCTTCGATTGGAGAAATATTTGTTCCAGAGTCTTCCGCGCGCTAATTATTCGTTGATATTCACATCGACGCAGTTCTTGAAATCGTGTTCGCCGCATTAAAATTCAGACGAAAATTATTCTCCCGTGTAAAATCGCTTTCCGCCGGATTGCAGGAGTAATTATTTTAGTAACACCTCGGTGGGCCAACTTCCGCCGATCGAATAAACGTTTCGAATCCAGGGGTGGCTCACCACCGGCTGCGGAGATTATCAAGTTTAACGGTCTTTGGTGTTCGGATCTCGATAACAGAATTCCCTCGGCGGAACACCGCGCGGCCACCGTGTCGCGTTCATAAAGAGGATAACGAGACGGTATCGAGTCCTTTCATTAGACAAACCAGCGACGGCGGAGAAGCAAAAAACCGGAGGGAGACCGTGCTCTCATTAACCATGCCGCGGCGAGCGAACTTGAAAGGATAATGCGGCGTTGCCGCAAGGAAAAATGCGGTGTACTCTCGGGAACTTTATTACGGAGGAGCTATCCGAGACGTTCGCTTCGGATTCTCCGCCATATTTTTCCAATTTCTGCACTTCCCCTCGGACAAAAAGCTCGAACGAATTCGCTAAACGTTTCGAAACTTTAATAATCGCTTCGTTTCGTATATTATATTAATTACGCTTACTTCATACTTATCCGCTTTAATCAACTCCCCTTTGAGTCTATTTTAATAATTGGCAATCCATCGGCGTCGTTTAGAAAGGAATTTCCAGAGAAGAGGCTGTCGCTGGGACACCTTTTAACATTTGCCAGCGGTACAATTACCAAGGATTATCCAATAGAGTAGTTGTTCCACAAAAAAGCCGATTAATCTTCTAGGGAAGAAAAAATTCCTGAAGATTCGTCGCGATCTTTTCCTTTCCATTCGTATCTCGACGAATTAGCAATTTCTGAGGCTTTTCTGTTTGGTCGATCAGCAGAGGTATAATTGGATCGATCAGCGGAGGAGTCCTTTTCGCCGTCGAGAACCGAGAGAAAGGGGGACAGATGGAGACGCTAAACTGGATTAACTCTTTACAATCGATTTCCCATCGCGTTTGAAATGCAAATTCGAGGTAATGGGAACGAAATGATCGGCGCGGACGGCAAAGTAAACCCTGAAATTCCAGCGAGAACTTCTGCCGCCGCGAACGTGTGTCCCTATCGCGGGTCTGAGTTCAGCATTAGGTTACCTAAACATAAAATTGACCCAGAACTCGCAAACAGGATCTACTGACAATGTCCTGCGGTTCTACAGACCTTTTTCTAGCTTTTCAGTCAGCTAGAGGACAGCGTTGCTTGTTCGAGCTCACCGTGCACGTGTTCTCAGCGGTCGTTAATTAACATCAACACCTCCACACGCGTCGCACTATAGCAAATTCTATATCTTGCTTAATCGTACTGCTGCTGGAATCTCTCATTTCTATATTGGAAATGTTTCATTCAAATTATTAATTCCAATATCAATCTTTTATTCTTCGTTTTATTCAATTCCCGCCCAGTGTTTTTTTTAATACTTAATTCTCCGTTCGCGATCGTTCGTCAATGATTGTTCTACTTTATTTTATTTTCTCATTCTATTCTTTGGTAAATTATTTATACAAATTGTTAAATAATTATCAGTGACCACCAAGGTTCGATTTCGAAATTGGCGAAACAACTCGCAAGTAGCCGCAAATAAGCGAACCCGTGTTTCCGTTTCACCCTCCGAGGAACTCCCAACGAGATCCCCTGTCCCACAATCATCGAGTTACAGGCCCTAATTAATTTCCGGTCGAGTGGTATTAAACGGACACACCTATCTTTGGAAGGCAACAGGTTCCGGGCTCCGGCCGTAATCGAATTCATTAATCCTGCTGGCTCTTCTTTCGTCTGCCAGCAGCCCTTCTTCCCACGCTGCGGTGCAGTCGTTAAGATCCGTGACCTACGGCGCTGTTTTTCCCGATGAGGATCAAACGGAATCCTCGGCTAGAGAAAAACAAATTTTCTTTTCCAAAAATGGTTATCCTCAATAAACTGAAAATACCTCGCGACCTTAATACTATTATATGAATATTATACTGCTTTGGTGGAAATTGAAATCTTTATTATTTTATTAACAATTCTTCGGATTTTTTTTTGTAATATTTCCCGATGAGATCAAACAGAATCATTCGGCTAGAGAAAAAGAAATTTTTTTTTCCAGAAATGGTTATCCTCAACAAACTGAAAATACCTCGCGACCTTAATTATATGAATATTATACTGCTTTGGTGGAAATTCAAATCTTTATTATTTTATTAGCAATTCTTCGGAGATATATCTGTGCAATATTTTATTCCGAATTGTGGGGTTGCCAAGCGAAATTATTGCAAGCTGACTGGATGACGTGGTATGATAGAGGTATTGAGGGATTAGAGGTAGAGAGATATAACAGAGATCATAGCTTGGAGCCCCATAGGGAATATATTGTAAACCCTAGACAATGTAGGGAACAGCTAGGAAACAGGGTTTACAAATTCTACAAACTGGTTCAGTGCTTATTCTCCACAAAAGCCGGATCAGCGATCAAAATTGAGATGCTATGGTACCCCTTAACACGTTCGCGGACAGTAAAAGTGAACGAGCGGTGAAAATAGACAGGTGCTTTACTCTTAACCCAAATATGGGTGACGCTAGTTTTAATAATTTAAAATTAATATTAATAATTTTGAAAATTTTTTTCATTTTAATATATCCGAACAAACTGAATTTGACTAGGATGTTTCGAATACAAAAGAGTTCTAATTCCATCCCCTATGATCAATTTTAACTTTCTAATTTCGCTTTAATTAATTAAATCGCTTTGATTTTGGGAAAATTTTGGTGGTCGATTGTTGAACGTGTTAAACTAATTGCGCTGTGGAAATTTTGATTAGCCACATTTTGTTCGAATGCCTTGAATATCACATTTTAATATTTGTATATATAGCATCCACTATAATACAGATCAAATTAGAGTGCACAAGAATTTCAAACAATAAACGCTACATTTCATTAAAGGGCCTAGCCGATTAAGATGGTCAAAAAACTGCCTTCGACAGGATTTGAACCCCAGCGTAGCAGCACCGAAATCGTACACGTACATTAGGGTAAATTACAGGGTAGTGCGTGACTACCCTCACGGACAAGTTACAGGGTTAAAATTTTGCACAGATGAGTTTTTTGGGGTCAGCTATCGAACGGTATATGACTCATTGAAAAATCGCTAAGGGTAGTTTTGACCATCTTAATCGGCTAGGCCCTTTATGACAATGTGGCTTACACATTTGAACGTTACAGCGTCACAATGAAAACGAAAGTTACACCAATCACGTCCGCGAACGTGTTAAACTTTCCAGCGCAATTTCGCCCTCGCACAGAGGAGCTAATCGCGCTGCCTCCAAGAATAAGAGTCCACGGAGAGCATTTCCGATTCCTATTTCCGTTCCGTCTAGAAATAACATATTTATAGACTGCTCCGAGAGACCAAGAAGCGCATTCCGGAAAATGCTACGAATTATTTGATTAAGCCCTAGAAGCCGGAGCGCGCAGCTCGCCCCAGTCCCCCGGTAATCCAGTTAAAATGGTGTACAGATTAAATACTTAAAGCCAGAGCGGTCTCACTGGTCTCGATTTCAAACTGGTCCCGGCAGCTGTTCCACGATCCCGGTAAGCTCCGATTCTCTCCTGTACGCGACCGCTGCAGCATTGTTGTTACTTTTACACCGCCTAGGATCTGCGGGCTGCATCCGGGGATCGTTCATCCTTGGATCAACGATTGACCTTCTCGTTTACGGCTCCGCCGACCTTCGAACTTTGTTTCATTCATTGCCATCCGACGAACAAACTTGCGAATTCTACACGAACTATACGTGTGTGTAGGATTGTTTGTTCTCTTATTTCTTCCGGGGCACAAAGGGA
>CM052150.1:1317004-1351762 GCA_028455555.1 Augochlorella aurata
ATATAAATATAATAATAATAAATATATAAATATAATAATAATAAATAAATATATAAATAATGGTATAATGATTACATTCTCATGCGCAGGTGTCGATGCAGCCGGACATACCGACCTGCATAGTCTTCCTCTCGTTGCTGAATTACTTCCAGCTGACCAACTACTTCTGGATGTTCGTGGAAGGTAATTAGCCGTCGCGTCGCTCGTCTCGCTCGTCTCGGCGTAACGTTCGAAGTTCATTTGCGCGAATCAGAAGTCGCGGTCCCAAGAAATGGAAAAACTTTATCTCCCCCCCGCCCTAACGAATTAACGACAGTCAACAGTGGTAACTGGCTGGTAGAGTCAACCGGCAGGAATAACTTAGTTCGCTCCCCATGAATTATTCATCGAACCCAGCGAACGTGTACTCTTTCTCTCTTCCTCCCTTTGTATATCTGGTTCCAGGATTGTACCTGTTCCTGCTGGTCGTGAAAACTTTCACCGCGGACAACATCAAGCTGAGACTGTGCCTCTTCATTGGCTGGGGTAACGATTCTCATTTCGACGTGCCATCCCGTTGTCTCGGGGAGCCCGCATCGAGGGCGGCTAACGCTATAGAAAATATTAACGTCGCCCGGCGAGCGAAAGAAACTTCTCTCGATTCGAGAGAGAAGCGCCCAGGCTGTAGGGCCATCAATTGTTTCTTAGCAGCTCGCTACACTGCGGACCTCCGCGCGAGATTTATCGAAAAATAAAAATTGCGAGAAGTGTCCTCGCCTAACTAGACGACGATTAACCCTCTCGGTACGAGCGCTATGTCCGCCATGACACTTCCGCTGTACGAGGTGCCGCGCCGAAAAGTCACTCTTAGCACATGGTCAGTTCTCCTTTGTATAAAGATTCTCTAAGCGTTAAATAATTTTATGTATATATAGTTTTATTATTTTATTTTATTTTCCTTATCTAATACGTCGGTAAAATATAATATAATGCCGGATACATCCGGCGCTCGTACCGAAAGGGTTAAATTAAATAAATGTCGCGTCGTTTGGCAAAACTTTTGGATAAACGTCTTATTTGCAGGCTCTCTGGCTCGCAGAATTTACTGCGACCGCGAACGATAAACTCTGCGACATCGAGTTGCATAAATTATTAGCAATCCCATCTGGGATCTCGTCAAAGACATAAAAGCCAGTCCCCGACTTCAATAACTACACGATATGCAAATGTAATTGCTTAATACGCTGTTTGAGGGCACGGAATCCGCAGTTTAGCGAAAGAACCGAGTAAAAGGGAACGAAGGGCTCGTAACGCAAAGGGGATGACGACGTAACCATAAGAGCCGGGACAGAGCGCCATTATAAAGGAATAGAGCGGTATTAACCCTCGAGTGGGCTTGCGAAATGGACTTCTAAAATGGAACTACTTAATTAATCCTTATATGAATGGCTACGTTCGACGGAGAAAGCTTTGCGAAAGGGCTTCAATTTTCTTATGGGCGACAGACACTTCCGTGCGCTCTCAAATTTTTTAGCGGGCTTTAGAACTCTTTTCTGGGCTACCTAATTTGTTCTGCTAAATGTAGAACTTATCTGTGAGTCCTATCATTTTTTCGCGAGCCCTAAGATTTTTCTGCAAGCCCTGCAACATTTCTGTAATCTGTGCAGGCTACCCGCGAGCCCTACAATTTTTCTATAGGCTCTGTAATTATTTTGGCAAGCCCTACACCCTTTCCACGTACTACACACTTTTTCTGTGAGCTGTAAGAACTTTGTGCGAGCGCTGCAACCCTTTCTCTGTCACTCTAAAGAACGGTAAGCCTTCTTCGAAAAGAATCGCTAATAAAAAAAAAGAGCTTTATAAAAAGAATCCTAAGCTAGAAAAGCCCGCAAACCATCGGCGCCCAGAATAAATTCCATGGTTTCGAATTTCAGGCATGCCGGTGCTCTTCATCACGGCGTGGGGGATCGCGAAATCGCTCGATCAGAATATTATGGTGCAGGCGAACCAAGTAAGGGACACGTCAACGACGCTGTGTGTGTGTGCCCGTGTGTGCGCGCGTGTACGTGTGTACGGGGGAAGCCGGAACAGGGAACACGGGACGCGTCGTTGGCTGTCGATGGCCAGCGCAAACCTCGGATACGAGCAACGCCGCAAGGAAAACAAAGGGAGGATCCTCCTCGGGGTTCTCCGGGTTATCCGTCGGCCGAGGGCCGTTCGCACGTTTCCCACTCGACATTATTCCCGGCGCGAAACGGCGGTCCTGGGATACGCCGGATCAAATTGTCGGAATCTAACGGGCGGTCCGATCTCCGGAGCAATTTTCGCCGCGTCGCGCATCCCCTGCACTCCGGAGCCTCTGTCGCATGATTTTCGGTCCGCGACGCGTGTTAACGCGCCCCCCGCAACAGGACGTGACGCCGGAGAACGATGGGATGGGGAGATGCTCGAGAATTAGTCGATAGTCGTGCCGACGGAGACGTGTTGACCGTTCAAGGACGTTGATCGAGGTCCACGATGGCCGAGCCGGTGATTGCCACCCCTCCGCGTAGGCTACTCTGTTTCCAAAACGTAGCGCATGATTTTATGCATTTAGGATTTTATGCATTTAGGACAGAAATGAGTAGGTCAAACAGATGCTCCTATTACCAAGGATTTATTTATTCTAAATTGTTCGAATCGTTTTGGACAGAGCATACATACATTAATAAATTAATAAATTAATAATATCAGCTGTACAGTAGCGCGACAGTATGAAATATTACTAACATTTAACGTTGGATACTGTAGTATCGTGCGAAACGCAAAAATCGCGAGACGTCTTTGCAATTACGAGGATAAAAGGGCGCGACTAATGTGCGAGCGATCAAGAGGATAACGAGCGAGGCAGGATCAGCGCTTTTGAACGGTCGAACTCTTTAGAGTCTTTTGTAAACAGGCAGAGGGACCCGCGTCATTTGCAGGCGAATCGCTGGCTCGTAACAAGCCGACTCTCGACAGGCTTTAATTTCTCGCTGGAATTTCGCGAAATGAGATATCGCCGAACGAAACCGATTCGAGCTCCCTTTTTGCGCGTCGCGTCGGATCGAAGCGTGCGCTGCCGGGATATCACGAGTGGCGACAGCCATCGAAGTTTTGAGCGACGGGTTAAATATCGAGACTTCAAAACGAACATCGCGCGGACGTTTGCTCTCGGAGGACCGTGACTTTATTGTTTATCGCATAGTTTACAAGGAGAGTACTCCGCGAAAATTGCTTTTCGTATTCGCGCCGCGTATCGCTCGGGAACTCAATTTTGAGAAAACCTCTCCATGTTGAAGAAGGAGAGGAATTAGATTGCACGGCGACGCGGGGAGATAAAATATAGCCGGGCGAGTCAACCAGTCGCCGATAAGGATGAGACATTATTTAAACGGACGACACGCGTGCAACCGAAAGAAAGTCAATGTTTGTGTGCCGCTCGTAAAGTCTGGCCTAGTTTTACGAGGGCACGCCGATGTAATAAATGTGTCCGTCGGTTTACAGGAAATCGTGCTGGGAAAGCATTGTCCCTGGATGGTATCGCATCCTTACGACTGGTTCTATCAGGCCCCGGCCATTCTGGTGCTCTGCGTGAACGTGGTCTTCCTCATCATGATTATGTGGGTGAGTGGGTACGCATTGATTGCGTTATTGCCAGCTACCGGCCGACCCTCCTTCCAATGCAAACGCCGATGCAATAGTCCCGTGTGCTCCGCTTTTATCGATGCCAGGACATTTTATGGCATCTACCA
The DNA here is from genome assembly GCA_028455555.1 of Augochlorella aurata. Lineage (NCBI taxonomy): Eukaryota > Metazoa > Arthropoda > Insecta > Hymenoptera > Halictidae > Augochlorella > Augochlorella aurata. The sequence goes on from CM052150.1 coordinate 1,320,757, forward strand.
TTACTTGGATCTTCCAATCGTTTCACTGGATCCTGCAATTTTTCCATAGCTCGCAGAATTTATTCGTGGACTCTAGAATTTTTTTGCAACTTCTACAATTTTCTCCACAGTCTCTTTGACAGACCCTACAATTTTTCTACGATCCTCGCAGCTTTTTCATTGGTCCGATATTTTTCCCTGCACCCTATTCCTCTTTCACGGATCCCAGAATGTTTCTCACAATTTTCCCAGAGGCTCTGTACGATGTTCATGTATCCCGAAACTTTCGTATATCCCGTAGATCTTATTCCTGCACAGACGAACTGTCCTTATCGCGAAATGCTGGGGCTTCTTGTAAGCGGAGGACGATAAAAACGATTCCATGTCGCAGGTGCTGATAACGAAACTCTGGTCAGCAACGAACGCCGAGACGCAACAGTATCGGAAAGCTAGCAAAGCGCTGCTCGTCTTGATACCCCTCCTTGGCGTTACCTATGTGCTCGTCCTGATGGGACCCACCGAGGGTCAGGTTGCTAATGCATTCTCCTATACTCGGGCTGTGTTACTTTCCTCCCAGGTAATGCAACCGGAACACGAGTATCTCGTTACAAAGCGAACTTCGGCGGAAATTCGACAGAACGCGTAGACGTTTCCGGCGACTTTACTTTCGAACGCGACTCCTTCTCCGCTTCGAGACCGTGCGTCCATTCGCGATCTTCGTTAAAATTGTTTTCGGACACCCGAGTTGGCGAAATCGTTAAGACGACTTTCGTCGAGGTACTTCGTTTTCTACGGAGAGTGGCTTACTCGAAAAGTTAGCTTCTCCGGGAAAGAACGAACCGTGCTTCCAACTTCTTTCCAGAGGAATTTCCGACCGAGTTCTATGTACCGATGGAATTCGATTTTACGTTCGACATAATCCACCGTAACATTATCGAACACTGTTTGTTAACTTGAGTCATTCGATTAGTATTATAGCATTATTGGGAAACTTTGTTTTGTTCGATGACTCGGTATAGCTTTGGAAAACTATCTGTGATTCAAATAATGTTGAAAGAATTCGAATTTCTGTAGCATAGAATTAATGATAGTTAAGTTCAGTTTCGTTGATGATCATGTTTTATTAATTTTTATTAATTTTAAGAATCTTTTTCTACTTTCTTGATTCCACAGCGTGGAGAAAATCTCTGACAACGTGCCTTTACAGTAATTTTTCGCATATTTGAGTTGTACTTAATTAATTATAGACAATTTTCCATTGCGAGTTCCAGTATCAAATATAGTTAGTTAACATAATAGTTAACGAAACTTTAAAGAGTAATTAATTATGTTTCGCAATGTTGCTGTTTGTTCTTTTTATATGATATATATACAATAATTTCTCCTGAACAATTTCATACCCTTGATTTAATTTTTTATGTTCTGATTTTGCCATAATTAATGTCTTCAGCATTTTGCATTGTGGCGCCTCTGGTGGAGAAACAATGAAGCTCCGTTCGACATCTGTACAGCGCCAATTGGTGCAGTGACAAAAAGCTCAAACTGCTAGCCGAAATCGACTGTCGGTAATTTGGCTAACAGTTTGAGCGTTTTGCCACTACGTCTAATGACGCTATTTTTACATTTTAAAGAGCAGAGCAATCGAGCCGAATTTTATAGTTTACCTTGAGATAAAAGCAGCACGAATCACATGTTCTAGCTACTTTCAATAATAAATGAACAACTAGAGCATTGTACGAATTTTTATACAGAAAATTGTCCTGAACATTTCTGTGTCCACAAAATATTCTTCCAGCTCCCAAAGAACAGAAAATTGTGTAGAGGGATCAGAACATGATTAAAATATAATAATTGCACCTCTATATCGCACATAAATATTCATTAGTAAATGCAAATATTTCACTGTATCATACAAGTTTAATATCGTATTCCTGTGGAATTTAAGAAATATAACATTTAAGAGGAAAGAGGACATCATTTAAAAATATTATAGACTTCTTTCTAAAGTATCTTTATAACTATTTCATAGTACATATCTTCAATTGAACTTCCTGTATGTTTCCTGCGTTTACAGATACCAATATTTTTTTAACTTTCAGAAAATATACTTGAAGATACGTTCTATAAACTGACTATAAAGATATACTCCATGAAGCCTTTATTCACCCACCACCCTTAATATAATATCATTCCTACTTACAAGAGCATTGTTTATTAACAGGGCCTGTTCGTGGCGCTATTTTATTGTTTCCTGAACACGGAAGTGCAAAACGCTGTGAGGCACCACATTGTACGGTGGACGACCGCCCGTGATCTGGATACCGAAAGAAGGTATTATAACAATTGGTCACCCCGTTCGAGAACAGAGAGTATAAGGTATTATATCATACCCCTACTATATCACTGCGTTCCAAAAAGCCAAGCTCTGAAAAAGCTCCGTTCAATGATAGGCTACCTAAGAATGCTCGCACTTCCTCTCCCCGAACACGTTAGCAACCGCACGTAGGTCTCGATTAACCGAAAACATGAAATTTTTCAGGAAAGTTACCTAAATTTCCATTCGATTAAAAACAATCTTCCGTTTTAACAAAAGTAAAAAAAATAAAAAACAAAAGATCTAAATCACCTTCGAAGTAAGGAAACAAAACACAGTTTTGCCTATTTATCGTTACCATCGGACATTCTGTTGGGACCGTTTACCGATCTTCGGGTCGTTCGATTTTCAGATTGTATTGCCCCCCGTCGAATCCGTATCGGAAAAGGGACTCCTCTGTTAGCGAAACGACCACCACGACCGTGATCGGCGTGAATTCGACGACCACGTTCCTGGATAAATCAAAGAAAGCCATCTCTGAAGATCTGAACGAGTAGAGACAGGATCCGTAATGTTGCTTCATGCAGGAGGATTGAATGCGGTCTACCTTTTTGCGCGGGAACTGCAACGAGATTTTTCGTTTTTTTTCTAGGAGGATGATGGTTTTGGAGAAATCACAAGATCTGAACGTACGAGACAATGCTTCAACAGTTTTTTTATTTGGAATCTCCGTTGCGCTCTCGACCGAATTTCCTCATTGGTCTTTCATGCTCATCATTCACACATCTCATTCATGCCTTCTCAGTTCTTTCCTTTTTCTTTCCATTCAATTCATTTCGTTTCAACAAATGCATTTTGTTTCTTTTTTTTTTTGTACCAAGGAAATTGATTTCTGTTTCGTTTCTTTTTCTTTTTTTAAATGCTATGACACCCCTCAAATTTCCACAAGTGGACTCCTGCAAAAAAAAAGAAAAAGACGTAAGATTCTTTCGGTCGACAACAAAGGGAACATGATTGATCCATATAGCGAACTGTTCTGAACAGTTTGATTAGAGCGTAGAATAGAAAGATTTATTCCTATTTATCGAACTGCACAGAGTCTGATCGCCAAACTGGGTAAAAATTATATTTATGATAAAGTATATAATATATATCGTAAGAGAATAGAAAAATAATCTATCGTTTTAGAGAATAATTGTAATTTTACCCAGTTCTGTCGGCATTTACAAAAAGAATTTTGTGGAGGATGTTAAGAACGTAATTAATTAATGTTCCTTCAAGATACCACTTATAGTGCTATCTCTGTACAAAAATGAAACTATTTCCTGAAAGTTTATTCGTGTAAAATTACTAGAACAAAATCGGGTGTCTGCACCGTGATAAATAAAATACTTCGCATACAAAAATGTCCCTCGTAGACCTACGGTACTTAAAGAAAAATCAATTGTAAAATAACTGTGAGGCGGAAACCGAACGAAAAGCATAATAATCGAGATCGATCAATAATTTTCCGCACTCCAAATACAAGAAAGAGTATATTTATTGTAACAAACTTGTTGGATTAGCTTACGTTAACTCTGTTCCTATTTTATAATCGCGAAAGCCGGAAACTATATGTATTGTAAATATGCATTAACAATTGTTGCTTCCGTTTCGACAATTCGACACCACTTTCCTCGAGTCGTCTGTACATAAATAGTTACGTTCGTATTGTATATTTATAGTTAAGTACTACATATTAAGATTTATAAAATGTGTTACAGGAACTCGGTACGTGTGTATGCGTGTGCGTATTATATCTACAAAAGTTTAAAAGGGTGTTACGTTGTGTTGTTGGCAAACTGCAATTAGAACAGAAGAAATGTAAATGAACCAAAGAATAAATTAATTATCGCGCTCGTTCGGGGTCGAGAGACTTTTGTCCAAAGATTCAAAAAAAGCAATCGCTCAGTTCGAAACAAAAGTAACGAAACAAAAAGGTGAAAGACCGAAGAGCAATCGTACCTGATGACATACAACTTTATTTTTGCGTTTCATGTATAATTGGAGCAACTAATATTTTATACAGAAGTGTGTATGCATGTGTAAACATAAATGCATCAGTCGAGAAGAACATTAATGGCGAGAAAAAGCTCGTGAACGAGAAAACCAAGAGAATTACAAAAGAGCCGTTCTATGTACAACATGTAATTTTGTACAATTCATAATATTAGTTCACTTTCGAAATGATCACAATACAAGACACCGCAGAGAGATAAGCAAAGATTAGATTATCATTGTGTAAAATGTATATATATATAATATACTAATTCTAAAATGTACTTTAAGAGCAGATGATCTTTGGACTGTAAGAGTCACCCCTTAATCAGCATTTACAAGCTATTATCATTTATTTTACTTGCGTCAGCGACCCCGTGGAAAGTTATTTATTAAAAACAAGTTCGTATGTACAAGTTTGTATAGAGACGAGATTAATGATCAGCCCTAAATGGTATGTATCGTTCGATGTATCGTCGTTTAAACCTACCATTTCAATAAGCCTATATCTTTGATAAAACACACACACACTCACGACGGTTCGTAGCGAATGTAATACTCGTGAGGTGTGACATATTAAGAACACAGTTTCACTTCAGACGCATAGTCTGAACCTTATATCGAACTAAATTGAACTAAATTGTTCCATGGTAATAAAACTGTTTAATGGACATGATTGACCACCGTCTGTACACAGTACAACACTCAGAAAAAACCGTGGTTTTCTTTTTTAACGAGGAAAGATAATTTCTTAACATTTTCAAAGTGATCTTATCGAAACAGAAGACGAAGTTTTGCATCCACGGTTGTGTCAATTGTCAGTTGAAAATCATAATTCCAATTATAAACGTTTATGAAAAACGGATTACGTAAATTAACAGTGCAACACTATGAATGGAATGTTTACAAAAGAACGAAAAGCATTGGAAAAGCAGAAAACGGTACTACTGAGATTAAGAAATGAATTAATGATTGTATTACGAATCTTATGTATATGAATTACTTCTTTTCTTTACATAATAAGTTAATATTACATTAACAACTGCGTACTGTTCATATTGTTACTGTGTCCACGTTTATGTAAGACCTAACAATACTTTGTACAAGTTTTATGATACAAATATATTACGACAATTCAGTTTAAATACCATACAACACTATACTTTTTTGTTTTAGCGTTACACCTTTCGCGGAGTAAACCCCTCTTTCTCTCCCTTCTTTCTTTTTTCTCTCTTGTACAAGGCAATGATCTTATTTCCGTATGTTAATGTCATTTGAAAAAACGAGTCTGACTGCTTTCATTATTTAAAGATTCTTTTTTTTCCACATCATATCGGGAAAATAGAAATCTACACATTTATGCACCTCCATCAACAAACATACTTCACACCTATTCACTTTGAAGGTATTAACCTCGAAGTATCCTCGTGGTTTTGGTACTTTGGTTTTCCATGGGTGAAGGGCAGGTATCTGTATTTGATCATATGCTGAAAAGATATATTGTTTATTAATGATAAATCAGCAAATTCAATAAAAGTAGACAAACCCAGATTCCTTACCTTTATCTGACGCTTCATTGTTATGCAAAATAAAGTTATGAAATACATAACTAATATGGGCCAAAATACTGGCACATCGAAAGAATCATACATAGTGCATATCATAGCTATGACTGTGGACTTCACCACAGAGTACCAGAATTTAAATTCAGGTAATCTCCTAATAAATGGCCTAAATTCTTCATTAGATCTTGTAGGTAATTCTGGTCCATCACCATCTGTGAGCAAATTTTATATTAGAACCTTGCTTCAGAAATTACAGTGCAATTGCATAAAATTTTACTGCAATTTGTGTTAACTAGTTACCATCAAAATCCATTGCTGGATCGATTTTTGGAGTGAGGAATGCTATAAATAAATTCAAGTGATAAATTCCTAATGCGTATGTAACAATATACCATCCCTGAAAGCAAAAATTAGACAAATATATTCACTGATTTCTTTGACATGGTATAATTAAAATATTTTAGAGAAATGTGACTCACTTGTGCAAGAAATATACGTAGAATAAAAGCAAATATTAGCAATAGGGCAAATATCCATCTAGATATTACATGAGGGGTCCAAAGATCCAAATATCTTTGATATATCTGCAATACAAATAGATTTATCAGATTAGTGTACCTACTTATAATTTAATGGTTATAGATAAAGATTAATTACCAAATATACCTGTGATATTCTTCCTAATGCTTGACTAAAAACATTTCGTCTCGCTGGACCACCAAGATGCTCATCTTGCATCATCTTACCTTTCTAGATAATACAAAAATTGTATTTATTAAACAAAAACGATTATAAATCATAGTGATGAATACAGTTCGTGTATGCATTATTTAAAACAGTTTTTAAATAAAGAAACACACAAACGAGTTGTCGCTAAACGGGTCGCGTTTTAATGTGGAAAACACAGTACTGATAAAAGATTACTTGACGGCTATTCGAACACCTAGAAATTTTTCATTAAACCTTCAATCTCTATTTACTGCGAGTGACACAGTAAATTCTTAACACCAATCATTGCAACGATCCCAAGGTTGCTCGACTGTAAGACTTCACAGGCATTACTAGGATCCAATTTTTCGAATAAACGATAACTGAAAATTTCAATAAATCCGGAGCGTCGAACTTTTTACTTAATTCGCGTTTCACCCGGGTAATTGTAAATAATTCGCGTGCGACATCGACGGCATCTTGAAGAGTTCCTAAGATCGCGGAATAAACTGAAGGATGTGTACATAACCTCTGCAACCCACTAACGCGGCGAGTATTAATCAGAACTCCGTGGCACGACTCGAACAAATCGGATTTACCTAAGGTATTTTCACGTCTTCGGCCAATTTTCGCGATCAAATCGCTGTTTATTTAGTTTAAAAAAATATTACACGTCACAACATCAATGGCATACTATGATTAGACGTACTATAGAATTTGCAAGGTGCTTCCACTTATCTTCTACCTACTGTTGTGTCATAAAAGCTGACTACCGTTCAAGTCCGGTTCTCATGCGACGAACCATAGAACTTGCATCGATTTCTGATTGGTTTAGATCTAATCCAGACTTTTTGGAACGCACAAAAAGTGTCAATAATTCAGAGTAAAAGTTAGTGCCGGAGCATTGCCGAGGTATGGCGCCACCATACAATTCTCTTGACATAACCTTGACATAACCTTGACATAACCGACGATTTTGTCAATTATTCCGTCAACATTCCAACGTTTCTTTCCATGGACGATCGTCTGCTAAGAAAATTGTATAAGCATAAAGAGGATGTGCTAGTGTCAGTAAATATGCTTGCAGCAATTATTGCATTCCAATTTACATATAAATCTCGCGCCTCTATGTTCTGTGGATAATGCAGATTGGAGGTTCGCCCGTGGTGTACTCTGCGATTACGGCGAGAAGTTAGCGAAGAGCGAATGATTTTAGGAACGCGACAGAGTTGCTGGAATAAACGCGCTGAGATCCCGGATCGTCAGGTACCGATTGACGTCACCGATAGGCGGCCAAGATGGTTGTCAATGTTGATAAGTGGTTTGGTTACACGGAGAGCCAGTGATACAGCCGCAACCGACAGGAGCCCCACGCGAGCGTAATTATGCCTGTGAAATAGGAGTTGGGCTCGCGGACAAGGAAACAGGCGGCCGTCATCGTGGCGCGGGATGGCGGACAACGAGGATGCGGAACAAGAGATCTGTCGAGCCTTGGATGTCGTGCAATCCATGATTGACATCTCAGCCGATCGGCTGGAAGGCTTGAGGACACAATGTTCGACCAGCGCGGAACTCACCCAACAAGAAATTCGCACGCTCGAGGTACCGTCGCGAAACCAATCGAGCATCTTCGGTTCCTTCCTGATTTTCGCTCTGTTACGTTTCGGCCACCGTTGCCTTGACCTCGTGAAGGGCTGCCTTGTCCGACTGTCAACAAGTTGCAAATGCATTTCTTTATCGACTCGAAACACGTATCGTTGCACGCGCGTCAAATGCTTCCGTGCTCGATCGTTTCGATATTTTTGCTCCTTTACGCTCGTCAACATCTTCACTGTTTTTATCTGTTTTAATCAGTGCATATAACATTTCGTTTACTGTATATTATTAGTCTTTTTATGTTTTTCTGTCACATGTAATTATGTATATTATTATTATTCGTTGAACCTGATTCTTATTATTGTCAACATGATTCTCACTGTGTTTTTAGGGGAAACTTATTAAATTATATTCAAAACAACTAGTAACCAAAGCCAAACTGGCTGTAGAATCATTGCCTGCAGAGATGAGACAATACCCATCTTTGCAACAATGGTTGCGTGTAGTGGGACTTACACAAGAGTCTATAAAGGTATGATCAGATCAGATATTGTTATATGTTTTAAGTTTTATGTTATTTGTTAAAATTTATGTTCACATCTATTTACTGATTGCAGATGGTTTGTTCTAAAGCTAACTCTTTAGAAGCTCTCAAAGAGAAGTCTGAGCATGAGTTAGGTAGCATGTTGGGGGAAAATAATGTTAGGCACGAGGAAGAACTACGTAGACTCTGTAGGGCATTGCACAATCTTCGTCGGTATATGGGTAAGGTTTCCATTGATTCCTCTTTGCAATGATTGATTACCATGCAACTTGATATTACAGATATCGCCATGCAATGTATTTTTGTTTATAGACGTTCTCTTAAAGGGAGATATGGATAATAGCGATATGAATTTATATTGGGATTCTTGGGATAGACACCATTTGCGTACTGGAGCATCCCCTAGGCCAGCCCGGTCTCGTGCAACAAGATGTTCTATTCCCTCAGAAGACAGCATTCCATATCATAATAACAACAATAATCTTAACAGTGATATATTAGCACAAGCTTCTTCCGTTACATCTTTATCATCAACTAGTCCGCCTTCTACCCCTCTTTTACAAAGGTCAGGACGTGGTAAGTAATACAAGGAAATCTCTTTTTCTCCATTGCCCTTTGTATTATGTAGAATACAAAGCTGTATCCTTCTTCTGTGATTATGAAACATCAATATGTTTTTATTTGCATTTTTTTTTTAACAACAGGAATTAAATTTCCAACAACTCCCCCTCCCTGTAAGAAACATCAAATAGGTTTACAGAATACAATATCACAACCACAAGTATTTCCATTGACTAAGTCAAAATCTCATGAATCGCAATTAGCAAACCGTCTTGAAAATGGAGATACAGCTTCAAGGTACTTGGACTTCTAATAATCTTCATGTACATTCTTTCAGATGCGTATCAAGTATTGTTCTATACTTTTTGCAGTTGTGGAAACGATCATGCTGGCTCTGTGGGAAGAAGAAATCGTCTACCTACAGAGACAGGATCTTGCAGTAGTAACGCAGACATTACAGGGGAAAATTTGTTGCTGAATAGTAATAGCCCTATTAAGTCACCACCATACTCTAGTACGGAAAACGACGATAACAGTTTTAAGGGAACAGGTAAATATGATTCTGACTAGTAAATACGTGAACATTCTATGTAAATAATCTTATTCACTTCTTAACTTGTAGTAACAAGTCTCCAAGTGCCAAAGTCACCACGTACTCCGACTACTGTAACCCGGGGAATGGGGCATATAATTGCTCACCGCTTTACCAAAACGTTTAAAATGAAAACGACGTGCGATTACTGCGAGAAGCAGATATTCATGGACACCGGTTTAAAATGCACAGAGTGTAAATATAAGTGTCACCGAGATTGCGAATCCAAAGTACCACCTTCTTGTGGCCTACCTCAGGAACTCTTCGACGAGTTTAAAAGATCTGTACAAGGCGACGGTATAAATCAATATTCATTATTAATTATTATAGTAAAAACGAATCTCTCCCAGCAATATTAATCGTGACTAATATTTGCAGTTTCTCAGATATTAAATAAGTCTGGTATCACGTCTCCCAATCACCACAACTCAAATTTATTGAGCTCTTTGAATCGAAAGGATCGAAAACGATCGCATCCACATTCTTCTGTGAAAATACAGATGGTGAATACAAATGATTCTTTAATTTTTTAAATGATCAAAAAGTCGACACAATATTTTTAATGATATACATTTCAGGGCACGGAATCTAGTTCAAATACCTCGAGCTGTAACAGCTCAACGCCTTCTAGTCCAGCTTTGCTACCTGCCAATACTAGCCAAACTCCACAGGCACCTGCCAAACAACAGTTCCATTTTCCAGGTAGCAATTTTTATTCTGCAGCCTTTCCCATCATCACCGATCAGATATTTATTGGAACTTGTTTGCAGACGTTGTGCTCAATGACAAAGGTGTCACGTTAGAGACCCATCGACTCGAAAGTACAACTGTGTCGAGCGATAGCGAGAGAACAGTAAGCGTTTCCGGATCTGCTAGCACGGATTCCGAACGAACACCTGTTAGAGTTGATTCTCAAGATTCGCAAGTCTCTGATGGGGAACCAGGTGACAGTCGTTGGCCACGACAAAATAGTGTACGTGTTTTTCACATAATTAAATTACATTAAAACATTTTTTTCACGCAACAATCACTATATTTATATGAACATGCGTTACAGTTGTCGATGCGAGAATGGGATATTCCTTACGACGAATTAAAAATTGGCGAACCTATAGGTACCGGAAGATTTGGTACCGTGTATAGAGGCTATTGGCATGGTAATGTTGCAATTAAGGTCCTAAACATGGACTATTATTTAGACGATGATAAAATATTGGAAGCATTCAAGTTGGAGGTACGGCATGGCTTTTAGTGATGAATCATTTTCATTAATTAGAAAATAGTTTTCCCATTGAGAATAGCTTACGCTAAATATTTATTGAAATTTCAAGGTGGCTACATTCCGAAAAACTAGACATGAAAATCTAGTTTTATTTATGGGAGCTTGCATGAAGCCTCCTCGCTTGGCGATAGTGACTAGTATGAGCAAAGGCATGACTCTTTACACTCATATTCATCTACGTAAAGATAAGTTTAATATGAATAAAACCACTGTCATCGCTCAACAGATTTCTCAGGTATAGATTGATTGAAGAAAATTCTATTTGAAGAATCCTTCTACAGACAAGTAATTGTATTTTTATTATCTAGGGAATGGGATATCTTCACGCTCGTGGCATAATTCACAAAGATCTCAAGAGCAAAAACATATTTTTAGAAAGCGGGAAAGTTGTAATAACAGATTTCGGATTGTTTAGTGTTACAAAGCTTTGTTATGGAAACAGGTGATTGTGTAATTTAACCAAGGATCTTTGTACTCTTGGGGCATAGTCTTAATTTCACAGTTGACAATTTCTCTTTATATGCAGAAAAGGAAATGCATTGAGTATACCACCTGGATGGTTGTGTTATTTAGCTCCTGAAATTGTTCGACGACTGAGACCGCAACAAAATCGAGATCAGGAAGAATTACCTTTTACGGAAGCTTCTGACGTTTATGCATTTGGGTCAGTATAATAAATTGTCTTAAAGAAAAAAATTAAATTATATCTTTTCCATTACTTTAAATGACACTTGTCGCATTTCGATTTATATCTCTAAGTTGATATGAATATTAAGCTTGATATAATAGTAATAAAAATATGCCATAACAGGACTGTGTGGTATGAGCTTTTATGCGGAGAGTGGCCCTTTAAAGGGCAACCTCCTGAAGCAATCATTTGGCAAGTCGGCAAGGGGATGAAGCAAACTCTAGCTAATTTACAAGCCTCCCGTGATGTAAAGGTATAGTTATATTAAGCAATATAAACAAATAGACAAAAGCATCATTATAGACATTTCTTTCAAAGAGATACATATCTATCTTGATATAGAAGTGTCTCCAATGGTGCTGCATGGTACATAAACTATACACTATATATTTAAAAATTTCAATTATTACAATTTTTACAATATTTTAACATAAATTTATTCACTGTATTTATAGGACATCTTAATGCTTTGCTGGTCATACCACGCAGAAAATCGACCTGACTTCGCAAAATTGTTACCTACTCTGGAAAAGCTGCCTCGCAAAAGGTTAGCACGTAGTCCTTCTCATCCTATACATCTTTCTCGTTCTGCAGAATCCGTGTTATGAATACACTTTAAGTCCATTAAAAAAATACACTGTTGTTCTCGTAGTGTAAATATAGAACTGTGCAATTAATTGCCAGATCTTTGTTCGTGAAAGGTAAAATAAAAATAATCACTGAAGGGTTCGTTTTGTCTGTTCTTATTTATAGTAAATGAAGAGAGTTGTCAGAGTTAAAAAAAAGAAAAGAGATCTTTGTTTTATTATTTAAATAACTGTGTACAGTTTGTACGTATATCTTTTCTTTGCACAATAAATAGTATGTAAAACTTAGTAACTTCATTACTAAGGAGTGGAAAAAAATTGAATGTGTACTCGGAAAGATACACAAAAGAACAAAAGTCTTGTTTAACTCCTTGCCATACCATTCTCTTTATAGTTACAATGATCAGAATTTTCTCGATTGTAATAATTTCTTAACAAATGATTACTAAAAAACAATGTACCAGACTCGTCAAAGTATGGCAAGTGGTTAATTACATCAAAAGACTTTCATCTGTGCTCACTTTTTGTAGTTCTTGCAACTGCCTCTGAAGATGAGCAACACGTAGTTTATTTAAAGCTATTCTTTTTTCAAATGTCAATATTAAAGGCTTTGTGATTGTGTCTGTTATGTGAACCAACGTCCGTGTTCTCACTAAAACAATAACGAAATTGATCATCTGCTATTGGTTCACGGAAATTACTAGATTCAAAAATAAGTACACTGACCAGCATTGTTATGTATGCTAGCAAGAATGTCTCCGTTATCTTTACATCTTCCTGCCATTTCTTCTTCTTCTAGTACCAATATCTTTGGTAATTCTGTTATTGCCTGTAAAGCAACGGAAAAGTGAATATGTATTTCTAAACGAAACTCCTAGTAGATTTAAGTGTGTTATTTAAAAGTTCACTTTTAAACATTTATCCAGTATTGGCGTATGCACGATTTCCAGTGGGATTTGTATTGCTTTCCCATGATGTGATTGGAAACAAGTCAGAAAGATTTCTTGTTCCTAAAAAAATGTATTATTATTGGCACAGCAAGTAAAAGATATTGTATAACAATGAATACTACCTTGGATTCCTTGCTCTCTGAAAATACTGAGAATATCAAACCCACAAAATTGTGATCCATTGTTTGATATGTTGCTTGAGTTGCAATATCTGGGGAATTATTTTTATTATCAGAAAACAATTGATTATCTGTTATATTTAATAAATACTGGACCAGTAAATTTACCAAGATGCGATGGACAAACTGTGATGTGTGGGTGTGAATGATACCAGCCCAGGACACGTACAGGACGATTTAATTCCTCTGTCAATCGTTCTGCTTCATTAACAGCTTTGTATAACTGTACATCAGAAATTTCTACCCTATCTTTCTTTTTATCCAGCCTTCGTAAAATAAGAACAGCAACAATCTGTGCAACGCCGTCAACTATCTAACATAAATGTCCATGGAAGGATAGAGTATTTTTTTAGATGTTGCAAGAGTGATGTAAAAAACCATATTACATGAAACAATATAATAACATACATTTCCCATCAAAAGGCCCATTACTTCGAAGCTTTCTGTTGACAGAGCATGCTGGAGACATACCATATACACATCAGTGTGTAATTTCACTTTTTTCAGTGGAAATTCAGCCATTACGAATTAAAATTATGTGCAATTAAAACTGTGAATCTGAAACACGATATTCAACATTAACTTTATGTACATTAAAATTAATGAAATTTCAATAAAATTTGATTGTATAATAAAACGGAATCTTTCTTAAGCCACTATCAAATATATTAAATATACTAGTACATACATCTACAATAAAAAGCAAAGGAAGCATATAACCTCCAATTTTAATCAACTCTGGGATTCGTCATACAAATTTAAACCAGAAATTCAAAATTCATTTATCGTTTAAGTACATCATCAATCGACAAATTGGGATCGTTTTCTATTGATTGTTGTAATTATCAAATATTAAAAACATAATTATTACAAATAGTAGACATTTATATTTATATACATAAAATAATTAATCACAAAGAAGTAACGATTTTAATTAATTGCTTTAACACTTTATCTACTAATTAAACATATTTATGAAAAAATCGTCATTTAAAACTGCTCGAAGCAATATCTGTCAGGATGTCAGGTTGTGTCAAGTTACCACGCAGGAAATGAGAGTGTTCACTCTCGTGTTTTCGTTATGCCCGTGACAGTGCTGCCATAAAGTCAACGTGGTATTTGGTAGAACCACACTAACATGAGTGCTAAATCACCGACAGTTGATTTTGACTAATAGTTTGAGCGTTTTCACACTATCTCAATTGGCGCTGTACGGACTCCGAACTAAGCTTTGCTTTTTAGCCACAAAGGACGTCGCAATCGCTCACATACATATGCGCAATTACAGCTTCAAAAGAATAAAAAATCAAAATTAAATATCTTGGGTTACGAGTAAGTTGAAGGTACCAGTATCCTTTATGTCATTGGTATCGTTTTCATTGACAACGATATTATGACATTACAATTAATATACAGTTTTATTCGCAGTTTATTACTACAATTGTTAAACAATGTCAGAAGCATTCAATAATTCTGATTCGCCATCTTCTTCCACAGGATTTTGTTTGCTCGTAGAGCCGGGAGAATTTAATTTTGTTGGTTCAGGAGTTAATCGAACTGTAGTACCGTGTCTGCTATAATCCTCAATTTCCCCAATTGGTCGTTCGATGTCCTCCTCTATGCTTGTCCTGCACTTATTCTGCAATTCCAAAAAGGTTCGATTCAAAATTGTTGTTTTTCATTATTTTAGACCCTCACATTAATATCCTAATTGTATGATACAATCATATCTCTACAGGGTATTTAACAAAATTGTATATGATAATCTAACAAAAAATGCTACCAACTTTCCAAAAGGTGTGATGAAAAGTCAAGATCCCTCCTTCCTTTTCAGATGATGTAATGTAACCTAATGTTTTTTTAAGAAAACTTATTTAAAAGTTACAACATTGTAGGTCATTGAGCTATATCGACAATTAACATTACGTTGTGGCATTTGCAAAAGACAGGGTGACCTTGACATTTCATCGAAAAAAATGATCTGTTGGAAATTTTAAATATTAGAATTGTAATTAATTTGATGGTGGTTGAAACATTGAAACTTAATTCCTTTACCTGAAGAAGCTTCAGTAATTCTTCGCGAAACTCTTTGCTACAGGACAAGTATATAAGAATGTGTACAGCGTAATTGCAAAGCTCGGCAACTGCGGCAAACGCACGGAATAGATGGTAGCCTGTGTCCAGGGGCTCGTGATTATTATACAAAAACGGGATTACGATCGACGGTATCATAGTCACTACAAAGCACACCGACATGACCGACATCAGTGCAGCAAGGTGCTGTTCTTCTCTGAAACATGATTTAACGTGGATAAGAAAATTGATTACCCAAGTACATGCAATGGCTATTAGCTTTCGAAAGGGTGGCCCATTATTTCGATGATGTTTTGCTCGGTTTTAACTTCGCTTGTATTATACAGGGTGAGACACTGGGCCCGGAACAATTAAACATTTTTATTATGCCAAAAAATAAAAGAAGATCCTAGAAGCAAAATTACTCTGATGGTACAAACAGGTTCTCTACGCACATCTACTTCTTCAAAAAATTTGGAGGTCGCTCGTATCTTTTTTTATACGGCCGTATAGATACATGTTATCCATGGATCTGTGACGTAAGATGCGTTCAGAGAAGAGAACACTTTTTATCAAAGCATGATCTTCGAATTAATTTTCTTCATACAATCACGTAAATTATCTATTATTTGTTTTTTAGATTTTTTTCGAGCTTACAACAGACGAAGGTTTTTAAATGGTTTTAGTGTTTCTAAGGTCGTTCCAAGGTCACACGAAACACGCGCCACACTCTTTTTAGTAACGGAATAACCTTGGCGTGTGGCGTCGTTGATGGAAGCGTATTAAGCGAGACATAATGGAGGGTGCACTCAACCAAAGCAAACAAGAGTTTCAAATTTCACACCACTCAAGAGTGCGCCCCTTTTGCTCACTACAGTACCCGATTTCAATCGACTATATGGTACCTGTATCCGCGGTTGCGGGTCAACAGCGACGTGTCAGGTAGATTCGCGGTCCGATACTTGTCGGAGACCGATTGAAACTCCCTTTTCTTCGCGTTTAGGTGCAGAAATCTCTTAACGACCACGCTGTTCAATAGAAGAAGGATCAAGGTCGGACAAAGGCGCACCGTGACCTCCATGATCCATATGTACGCCTGCCACACGGGGTGCTGAGTAACAGAAGTATTCTCCTGCAAGGTGAACTGAATACCTGTACCCTCTGCTTGCTCATACACCGTTCTCATCTTTGTTAGCGGAGCACTGATCTATAGAATGGTTTTCAACAATATTAGGATCACTGTTCGACTCCTAACTGGCCGAAGTTGTGCAGAAAGCTACCACCCCCAATGATGTTAAATATACTACACAAATTTTCATTGACAAAAATGAAATAGCTTGGCAGTTTCGATTAATGTATGATGCAAGGGTCTTTCTCTGATTTCTGCATAGCTCAGCGCAATTATCGTTCGTTCTTTCTTCCAGGTAATAGTAATACCGCGAATCCGACGATGAACGAGCACAGAATGACGGAGCGAACATTCTTCCGCGCGTTTCTGGTCCGAATGCGAGGCGGGAAAAAGATGAAAATGTATCGATCGACGATCAGGCAAGTGATTATCAAGATGCTGGCCGCAGCGAAAATGTTAACTGCGACCAGCTCCATGTGAGCGTGGTAAAACGCGGACGGATAATTGTTTTTCATGCCGTAACCCAGCCTGACAACTGAAATGGGAGATATTTGCGATTATAGTATGAACGTTCTCCTTTTATGATTGCATCGTAGTACGCACATATGGGTATCCAAGATACTAAAACACCAACGTGCGCGAGAGCCAGCCCTTTGAGATACATATAAGCGATTCCACGGAACAGCGGCGTGGACAACACTACCAATATCAAAACATTTCCGAAAAGGCCGCTAGCCACGATTGTCGGAATTATTATCCTGTAAACGATTTTCAGGAAAGACGAGGCTTCACGAAGACTGTTTCTGTTCTGGTGATTGATTGCGTCAACGGTGTCGTTCCACGTAAAATTCTCATCCTCGCAGCACAGGAGAGTTCTAAAACATTTATCTACGTTGGAGATTGTAAAGCTGCAGCACACTGTTAAATATTCAAGAGATACTCGGTTCGAGAGTAATCACTCTTTTCAAAAACGTACCCTTTCAGAACTCCCGTTAGCATAATGAGCGCGTATAAACGAAACGATTCAATCGATATTGAAAATCGCCACGAAATTTTATGGCCTAGCGTGTACAACTTGGTTTACGCGTGGTCAGAATATTGTTTATCTCGCGTGTTTTACTGCCCTCATTGATAATCACTCCAGCCGTAAGCGCGTGGCGGGTGCACAACAAGTTCTGCGAGATCTATCTCCGATGAACACACCACCGGGTTTCCCGTGAAAAAGCCGATATCGCGCATGCTCCCGCCTCGGTTGACTTATTGTTGTATCCCGAAGTATATTTACTTGAACATTATAATTATATTCCGGCGCCCTTCGTCCAGCTAACTCGATTAAAGATGCAATAAAAGCGCGGCCCAGGGTAAACTAATAAATTTGCGGGGACCATGCTACGCCGAGACACTATGCGTACAGCGGGACGACTGATAATTGAGACGGACGACACAGAATATTTGAAAATATCGTCCCGTCAAGATAAGGCGGTCTCACGAAAGAAAACTGTAAATTGGTTGTATACCTTCACTTTCTCCGCGCTATTTCCTGAAAAGGACGTCTGGTTAATAGATGAGCTACAGATTGCTAAATATTAAGCCTTAAGTGGGGTCGACCGGTATAAATTCACAGTAAAACAGCTCCTCCTCTGCTCGGCTCTTAATTTGGAAGCAATTCACGCCACCGGCTGGTTCTAATGAGAATCCAGTCATCATGAAGCCGCACGCGCTAGGATGCTTCTTTTGGTAATGGGACAAAACTTTTAGTTGCCTGAACCGGATAAACACGTTGCTAATAATCGTTCGTTGTTCTGTTTAGGACAGTGCAATTCATCAATATCTACATCGTTGCATCGAGGACCCTAGGCTCGGATGATTCCTGCCCTTGTGTGCCTTCCACTAAGTGTTCAAATGACGTTCAGCTTATCGTCGATAATCGAGTGTTGATACTGCCTTGTGAAAGCAAGGATTTAGTAAGATGTTGTTCAACGGTTCGGAGATCAATAGAATCGGCGGGTGAAATCGAATCTCCGTGGAATTCGGAGAACACGCTGTCACAAAGAAACGAAACAGAAACAGTTGCAACTGAATTAAATATCCCGACGGATATTGAGGACAGTGTTGAAGAGGATAAAACGACCGAGTCGCAGACCAACGTGCCTTTCCTCGAGGTATTCACTTGGGACATACCCGTGAATATCCATAAAGCTGAAGATCTTAATGGCGAGGATAAGAATGCGGATGAAAGTAAAAATGCTACTTCTGCTAATTCAACTGACGAGTCCACAGAGATGACGCAAAACGTACGAGATGGTATGGGCACTACAGATGTAAAACAGGTGCCATTGCATCATCCGGGAACGGAATCGCCTCCAGCGGCAAGGCTTGTTGAAACACAGAACGAGAAATTTTCGAATTCTCGGAGAACTGTTAGCTCTACAGCTTCAGAAAGTATGAAGCAACGTCTTCAAATAAAGAAGAAAGGCCGTTTGGCAACACCGGTTCAACTGTTTCAGCTGGACGAAGGGGAACCGTACGTGGAAGACTTGATTCGTGAAGTAAGAGTGTTTGAAAGTCGTAGAACAGCTCCGAGGCAACCGGATCTGCTCTTGAATACCGCAAGAAGAATAAACTTCGTTACTTCGAAGGCGGTAGTTTTGAACAAAAGCTATTTTAATACGAACCTTCGAGTCCTACCGACAGCCAAGAGCACGTCTGAAAAAGTCAGCGATCTCGTGAAGCAGAAAACATTATTAGAGACGGCTCTCACGCCCGATGGAGTATCCGCTCAAGCGATCAACGAAAATGCAAGCTCAGTGAGCGAACTTGATGTGGCACAACGTGACGATACGTCGATTAGAAATTTATCACACCCGGAAGACATCGACGATGTGAAACGAGTCGCTCGCAGCCATGCCTCGGAACCGAATGAAGAGCCCAAGGGAGGTAGAACATCCAAATCTTTATCTTCGAGAGCGAAAATAGAAAATCAAATGGAAGCTGAAGCTGCTTCTGTGAAGCCCTTTAAAAGACCACCGAGAGTGTTGCCGGTAAGACACCTTTCCAAGGAAGAGAACGATACGAATAAGTTTGCAAACTCGAGAGAGCGAGCCATAAGTTTATTCAACAAGTCCAATGAGGCGAGAAGGAAGCAAGTATCCCTCCTTGCCAACAGAAATGATTCGATTCTGACCAAAACGAATTCGTTGAAATCGAATTCGACAACCTCGGAGGAAATTGAAACTGAAGGCAGCAGCTTGGATGGGAGAATAAATTTATTGATCAAAGAAAATATTCCTGAATTATCCGATGAAGGTCATGAGAATGTAGAAAACCGAGAAAATAAAAATGTATGATCTAGTAACGGAAGATGGGTTTGTTCAATTATAAAACCAAGTCATTGATGGCTGTTGCACTAAAACGGAAGCACCATGTTCTTTTTTTAACACATCGAATGAATATTAAAAATGGACTAGCTCTTAGCCTCTTAGCATATACGATGTGTACGATGCAGAAATTTATTCCCTCTTTAACCTTCACCTTTAGATGCTATATAACGTTAAGTTTCACAGTCTAGACAAGAAAAATCGTGTAAACAACTCAGCAAAAAAGTGATTACGATCTATTAATAATCTGAAGAAAAGTTTGGCAAAGTATTCTATTATGTATATGTATGTATGACTGAGAATAAATTGCGTGCAATAGTATGTTTAGAAGCGCAAATAAATTACCATCTATAAACATTATTTTGCTACATTTTGTTATACAATTATATGTATTAGAAAATCAGCGAACTAATTATCTAATTGTTTTACTTAAACGTTTGAATTCTTTTCATTGAATACGCTCGTCGTTAAGGCCAGAGTTACACGAGCGTTGAAAAATGAACGTTGATCACCTTTTCTTGTTTTTTTTGTTAAAAACAAGAATAAATTTTGCTTGTTCTGCATTAGTAAAACAAGGAGAGACAAACAACGTCCGTCGATTTGACGTTCGTGTGAGCGTCAAATGGCCTAAGTTGGCAATCCTGAAACGTCTTGTAGCGATCAAATTTGAAATTTAACGGACAAAGTGTGATCCAAGTAGTCTGAAGAAGTGATCACTCGCAACACAGAATCATTTCGCTAATAACTTAAATAAAATGGCTGAGTTTAAGACACCAACTTCGAAGAGGTACAAAAGTAGGCTTCAGGACAATCCAGAATTACAAACGCCCATTAAAATACCAGCCTCACCTTTTCTAGAACAGATAGGTTATGGATGCGGTAAACAAATTTTTCTATTTATTAAATGCACTCGCATAAACATCATTTTATTAAAATATTGGATCGTCAGGTGTTAGTGTGTTTTGTTTGGAACGATCGCCGAAAGTGGGTTTCGTTCGATCACCATGGGCGATAAAGAAGAGGAATCGCAGAGTTCAAGAAGCTCAAAAATACAATAATCGTATTCGATTTGAGGCAGAAGTACTACGTAAATTAGATCATCCGAACATTGTTGGTTTTCGAGGATTCACAGAAGTTCCAAACGGGGAACGGATCGATCCATGTCTGGCAATGGAGAAACTAGATGCTTCTTTAGGTATAGAAATTATTTACTACTTATTTTCATAAATTCTAAAAAATGCTAATTGTATTCACATATTTTTAGGTGATAAGATAGAAATGAGACTCGAAGCTGATGATGAACAATTTCCAGCTAAAGATATATTAAAAATAACATATGAAATCGTAAAAGGATTAAAATATTTGCATCATACTGCTCATATTTTGCATGGTGATATGAAGAGTTTTAACGTATTGGTTTCTGATGACTACAGTAGGGTTAAACTCTGTGACTTTGGAGTATCTGTACCTCTTACAGAATCTCTTGAAATGGATTACTCCAAGGGGGACTTTGTATATGTGGGGACAGAATGTTGGAGTGCTCCTGAAATAATACATGGTCGTATATTGATGTAAACACTATGTGAGCAACTATAATCTGTATTAACTATATATTTCCGATTTTTTGTACAGATGGTGAACCAGTTACAAATAAGGCAGATATTTGGGCTTGTGGGCTGATAGTATGGGAAATGATAGCTCTGTCAACACCTCATATGGAAAATTTTGAAAACGATGCTAGCTGCTCTGATGATTCAATGCTGGACATGGACATGGAAAATAGTGCAAATGCTACAAAACATAATGAAAATATGGACGACAGTATTGTTTTTCTTGAAGAAGTCATGAAGTGTAAATATGGTAGGTCTTTGTATAGTAATGTATACATATACAAGGTGATCCACTAGAAAAGTTTTATATTCATTGATCACTGAAATAAATTTAGAAATGTTTTATTTAATAATTGATAGTTTTGTAGATAATTAGGTTCAAATAGGACATTCTGTATTCAAATACATTTTTAAAAAATTAATACATCAAAAAAATGTATTTATGATTACAGGTACACGTCCTCCATTACCTGCTATTCAACTTGGAAAAGAATATGACAAGGTTCTTGAGCTATTTTTTGCTTGCACTGCCTTGGATTATAAAGTCAGACCTAGTGCAATTGGTCTTGTTAACTACTTCGAAAAATACATATACAAAGGAAATGTGTGATGAGCAACGAGTGTGAAAGGCAACGTGTTACAGTTATTATAAGTATTACAAATTACTATGATAATCAGATTAACAATTGTCTACAGATACCTTTTATTTTTCTAACGATATTGCAATGGCTGTAATTTTTATTTTTATACTATTCACAAAAAAATAAATACCAATAACAAAATGATAATTATTATACTGATAATGAGACAAATTTTAAGCTTCATCTGAAAGAAAAACAGTTTATTTTCAATTATGTAATTATTGTTAACTATATTTGTTGACTTTGATATCAATACCTTTCTGTGCCTGTGACTACGCTTCTCGGCTTTTTTGAGGTCTGTACGACCAGTGTCAATATTAGTAGCAGTTTTTCCAGCAAAATATTCCACACTATTCAGTTGTTCGCTCTATAATGTAAATTGCAGATTTACATTCGCTCAAAATTCATTCAGTCATGTACATTGTACACTTACCTGTTTTTCAACCAGAAATGCCATTTCAGTAAACATGTCTCTAACTTCTGTAATAGATTTTTCCAACTTTATTATATCTTTATGTCTACTTTGTATGTCCGCTAATTGTTGTTTAGTAGTTCTGGTATCTTCTAAAATCTATCAGTCAAAACAGATTACACCGTTTATTTAGAGTTACGAGATAATAGTGATACTTACATTGTCAACAAACAGATTATTATCTTGAGATTCAAGTAAAGCATCCAGTTCCTCGCTCGTAATTTGCTTTCTGACTAAAAATAAGAACAGAGTGGCGTGAGTATTTTTAAGGGAAAATAATTCGAATCGTTCCGAAAGATACGTACTTAACATTTTTTGTTGTTGTAAAAGTAAACGGCATTTTTCATGGTATCTCAACATACACATGTTATATTCTTCCATAATATCCGAGAAAAGTCTTATCATTGTTGTATATTGTAGTGCTTTAATTCGTAAATGCGCGGGTCCATCAATGATATTTGCCAAATTTAAATCATCGAGAGGAGCAATTTCTTTTCCCATCTCTATAAAAAGGTATTAAAGAATAATTTATTTTTTCTTTCATTATTTTTCTCAAATATTTTTTATTTCTCTCAAAGGAAAGTCATGTAAGAAAATTTTATTTTATATTTTGAACTTATTTTTTTTGGAAAATCGCATTTTTTTTAGATCGTACTATAAATATTGGGACACCCTGTATATAGTTTTAACATAGTTTTGTAGTATGTAAATAGTTAAGAATTAACATTTCCTGCCTGATATAGGATAGCGTTTATTCTTTAAACGATTCAATTTCCTTGATCTCACGTGATCCAAAGCATTATATACAATGATATTTCCCGCCTAAAATGTAAACAACTTTATTGAAATGTTTGTTGTCTTAACATCCTCTGATTACACACTTTTTTGTAAATACGTGTAATTCATTAGAATATTAATTGCTTAGAATAATCGATAAATTGTTCATGTGATTGTTATCAGCATGTGCTCGTAAACACACATGTAATCAGAAATGCACATTTGTTTACAGAGTGTAGATTGCATATTGCGGCGAATCTAATTGGTCAGTGATTTTCCCGCTTTTGAACGGACGCCAGAGTCCTTTGTAGGACTTTTCGTATTTTCAGCGAGATGTCCCGTGATGAATATCCGACAAAGTTTTCTGTTCGTACATACCATAGCGGAATTATAAAATCACTATCGATACGCATTCAGAAAATGATAACCTGAGGCCACAAGTTTTCCTTTATCGAATGATAAGTTAAGGTTATGTTTACATTTGCAAGATATATTTGAACCAAATTGATAATAATTGTAGCTTTCGTTTTAAAATGATTTAAATCGGGCACAGTTGTTACCATGGAATCTTTAAAAATATTTGACGAATTTAAATTCAGTGATCTCAACGAAGACTGGATTCAATCTGTTTGGGATACAGAATTTATGATTTACAATGAACCACCTGATGAGTACCTAATGTTCATAGAAAGTGAGGATATGAGACTGCTTTTGCACGAGACTTGCACCATTATGAAAGATTGGTTAACTACAGGCAAAGACCAGAACAATTCTGAACAATGTTCAGAGATTTCCTGGAACACATTGATCATAATGGATATAAAAGTGCGTGCTTTACTAGCAATATTGGGTTACATAATAAAAAGCGGACAAGGTAAAGAAGCTGATGATGATTCTAGACAATCTTGTCTTTATGCAACTAATTTATATTTTATACTTTTGGCTATTCCTGGTAGTAACGCTTTCAAAGTATTTCACCCAAACTTATATCAACGAGCTATTGAAACCGTTAAAATAAATTCTGGCCAATTGCAGCCACTCGTGAAGAAACGTTCCAAAGCAGTGAGTTTAGATGATTTTAATATATCAGATGAGATGAGAAATGATAATATTGCTCTTTCACCTAATGAAAAGGAAACATTGACAAAAAATTTAAATGTTATTGTTTGTAGCCTGATTACAATGATAAAATCATTTTGGTTTAAAGACCATGTACAGTCATTAGACAACACTGTTAGCGGTTTGCTTGAAGTTACAAAGGTAGAAAATGATTGCACAGATCCTTCTTCCTATAACAGGCAGAATGGCGCAGTGGAAGTATCATTAATAAGGAATTCATATGCAGCATTACATGAACTGTGCGATAGTAAACACGGACCTGTTAAGGTTACTATAACAATCATAGCAAAGTATATATTACCTCGTTTGTTGTGTAGTCCCATGGACATGCAATCAAAGTTTATAGCAAATGTACGTGAGTGTACTATAAATTTTTTAAAAGTTTTATTGAATGAACATGATAAAGAAGCAAAAGTTGCAATTATTACATTAATACAGCATTTGATGCTGAATTGTCCAGATAGGCTTGAAGCACGTCAGAAGCAAGCTGGTGTACTGATAAAGCTCTTTGGAATATGTAAGCAAAATGTCATAATTGAAGCCTTTAGAAATGTAATCTTACTATCGCATCATAATAAAATACCTTTGAGAATATTTGCTCAAGAAATAATTGGCAAATTATTGATAGAATCTTTTTTGGTTGACAGTAGTATGACTGTTAGCCTGAAAGCTAAAGTGAACAGAGTCTTTGTTGCTGTTGTATTAAGTAGATGCATGGATTGTTCAAGTATGGTAAGAGGAAAAGCTATGGCAATAATTGCAGAATTGACAGAGTTTAATCACGAAACAGATAGGGAAATATTTAAAATAATTTTTGAAAACTCTGAACCTGATAAAATGTTCCTGACGTTCGAAGTCATAAAAGATGCTTTATCCGAAGAAACTGATCTATTACCAGGCTCTAATGTTTTGTTATCCATGCTGGCAGAACGAATTGAGGATGAGAGAGCAGCAATCAGAAGAAGCACGTTACAAATTTTTAAGAATTTGGTCTTAATGTTTCCCAGTTTGATGAACGAAATAGTACCTGTAATTAGCCGCCGTTGTAGAGATCCAACGCTAACTGTGCGTCGATATGCTGTACAAGTTCTATCTCAGCTTTTAGAAAAGTTCTCAGACAATTCACAACTTTTGGATGACTGGGTGCAAACTGTTATACCACAGATATTCGATATTGAGGTCAAAGTACAAGAAAAGGTGCTAGATTACTTACATGAGTTACTACTAAGCAGAATAGTATTGTCTTCTAAAAATACTAACAATATAGCTAGCAATTTACCATGGAAAATTTTGAATACATTAACTAATGTGAAAATGCGACGACATTTATCAAAAGCTTGTAACTTGTGGGTGAAGAATGGTACTATCACTACTTCTGTAATAAAGAGCATACAGTCACATATTGGGACGACCAATAACATCGGAGCTTGGATTTTGCTAGTGGCACTAGCTGAAAATACTCAGCTACCAAATATGAACAAATATATTTCAAACTACAAGGAAATCTTTGAAGAGAATAATTTTTATACTAGCTTGGTTCTGCAAGTTTTGAAGCACTCTTGGAAGTCCTTGGATAATGAAATTTTGGAAGGCCTTCACGTTTATCTATACCAATGTCTGGAGCAGTTCAAAATCAATTTTAGTTTAATCAGTGTTTCGTTGGATATTATACACAATATAATACATTTCTTGAATCCTGATACAGGGAGCAGTTTGTTGGATTTTAACGTGCTAAATTTAATCAAACTGTCTGAGGCAGAAATCACAAAAATTTTTAAGAATGAGGACCAAGCTATAGAAGCAGCACCATATTATTTAAACGCTATGTTCACTTTGGGGTATGCTACTCTTTTATGTACTCATAATATATCACCATTAACGTTACGAATTTTGCAAGGAATATTGCTAGAATGGGAAGCACTTCCCGAAGCTATAAAGGAGATAAAGGAATTACAAGCGTCGGCGGTCGTCATTCTTGGTCAACAAGCGATGAGAGATCGGGAGATTGCAAAAGAAATGGTTCCAATATTCGGCAAGCTAATGAGGCAAGAGACAAACTTGAGTTCAGTTTTTCAAATCGCTGTAAAAATAAATACTGCGAAAGCTTTAGCCGATATTTGCGTTAGGTTCACCGCACTAGTTGAACCTTATTTGTCAGATATGTGTGTCAGCATGAAGGACCCAAGTCCACAAGTCAGGGAAGCTATTATGATAATATTTATCCAACTTCTTCTTGAAGACTACATCAAAATTAAGGGCCCGTTTTTCTTTCACATACTGACAATGCTATCGGACTCGGACAATATGATACGCGAGTTGACAACTTTTCTTATAGAAGAAAGGCTACTGACAAAAAATAAAACTTTGATATCGCAGCAATTTTTACAAAGTATATATCATTATAATAATTACCAATCACATCTTAAAATTTATGATCAAAGAATGCGCGAGAAAGAGAGAAAAGCATTAACGCTACCTGGGAAAAGAAACGAAGAGAAACGAAGAACGATATATGACTTTATGTTGGATCACTTAGATCCTCCAGGAAAGATAAAGTTACTTGTGAAAATAACTAGTCAGATACTTGGTGGAGCTTGCGCCGATTCAATCGACGTTAAGAAAGAGGAAGGAATGTATGTCTTGAAAGACGCATTGTATGTTATTAGCAATGAGCGTTTGAGACCGTCGTCTCTAAACAAACAAACTGACGATGATCAACTAGAAAATGAAGAATCTGTAACTCAACCAATCATACCTGCCACCAGTGCAATAACTATTATTATTGAAGGAATGAAGAAACACGGTTTAGAAGTTCTGTTGCCTGTATTAATAAAACTAAGGAAAAAGTTATCTCTTTCGAAATCTCCAGTGGAGAATGAAGTGAAGAGGCTTCTGGTTAAAACTTATTCAGAATATAACAAGGACCAATTGTCTAATTTATTCAACGAGTATCCAAACTTAGAGAAAGAATTGGATCGGTTAAAGAGGTTCGTATATAAATATTTAGTAATATGAATATTATTAATTCTTATTAATTACGTTTTGTTCCAGACAAGTGGGAGAAATTGTTTCCGAAGATGAGAACTCCAATGAAGAAGGAAATTCTCCATCTGACACAGCAAACCAGATTTCGTCTATCAAGATATCAGATCTAAGGGCTTCTAATTTGAGCCCTGTAGTTTTGTTGGAACGTGTTCCAATCTCACAACTTTTAAGTCTCAATAATCCACCAGCCAACACCTCTTTGCTTTCGACAAATCATTCTATCGAATGGAACCCGATTTCAACATTACAAACTCTACGACCAGGTTCACCCTCAGAGCCTGGTCCTAGCACCAGCACACCGAAATCGAACAATTGCTTGCAGCACGAATTGAACAACATAATCGACAACGTTTCAAGAGCTAGAAAGATAAACATAAATCATAAAATGATAAAAACAAGTATTTCTCAATTTCAAGATGACAGTGAGTCTGACTAGGATATATAAAACAAATAGCTTTTATTTATTTACTTTTATTTACGTTGTAATTTGTAGGTAAACAAAGAAAAAAGTGGGATTACCTACCTCTTAGCTTTTGTTGTATACGGAACGATGTTTGCGATATGCTATACGTTCGAACTTCCAGTTCTTTTTGTATATCTGAAACACACGAACAGTTAACTAACAGAAAGGCACAACATTTGGTATTTGTTTCTTACCTTTATTCGTGTGCGATAACACGTTATTATATAAATCCTTTACTATAATCGTGTTCTCGCTTATTAGCCGTATCAGTCCACGAATTTCATCGACCTGTATTAATATGATTTATATGACTACTGCCAATAAGAGTCTGTGATATTTTAACGGTGACTTAATTAATATGAGTATACCTATGTGTATACGTACTTCATCCAAAACTTCCTTGAGTTTCCTATTTTGGGATATTTGGATGTGTACATCTTGTATAAATCGTTTACCAAATGAAGTGCTATTAGTTTGACACTAAAGAAAAGTAAAAACAGTGTTACAGAGTACGTCTGCTTTTGTTATTAATCAATTAAACGATCAGAACAGTGTTCGGGAACGGAAAAAGATATTTTATGTTATATTTCTCAATTGATCCAATGGCAGTAATTAATTAGACTTCACACAGGATAGGTCTCTATCCAAATCTCTCTTATTCATTTGTGAAAGATATCACTTAAGCAACAAACTATTGTTAATATTTCTTAAAAATATATTCCATGCTTATTTCTTTCAGAAAGTACAATTCATTCGTGCGGGACAAATAAGTTTGTTTGCTCTAAACCGTGAAGAAATATGTTGAGAAGATAACAGGGAGAAGCAGATAAAGTTAGGAAATCGCTGTAATATTTATTTTCGTAAAAAGTTACCGTTTGTTACTTAAGTGGTTTTTTCTTGTTAGGTTTAGTTATATTCTACGAAGTTTGTGCTTTTTAATTCATGCAGGTAGTTAGAATTTTGCTAGAGCAAATATAATTTCGAGGTGTTCAAAACGACTGGTGCATTTCGAACAACTTTCTAACATGTACTTCTGTTAAAATTAATGTCACAGTTTTATCGATAACCGACACTCTCGTGTTTTCTAAAGAACAGAATACTAACGGCACGTAGTTCTGGCATTCGATCACGAACCATGATGGCATTCCTTAGGAATCAGCGTGTCACTGATCGTTCTTTGAATCTGGTTCACGAAGTATGTATTCTGTTATCTACCTTATCAGTGCAGAAGCGATAATTGATAAAATTCGTCGCGGTGTTGGCATTGTAAACTTCTAATTGATACCGTTCAATTGGTGAGGAGCAGAAGAACCGTTTGACACACTTCTCAGCTAAACCGTATTACTTTAACCAGAAGAAGCTTTGCATCTGCAAATGGAAATAGGAAATAGGCACTTAGCAGCTGGGGTACAAGGACGAGTTTACCATGAATTATACACCTTTGACTTGTTCTCTTGGTCTTTCTTCTCGTCACCACCGGCAGTATATTTTTTTTCTTTCGTTGAAGGCACCGATGACTCCTTTTCTTTTTGTTCGAACGTTTTTACAGTATAAGATGACTGTTACTTTTTGTAAAAACATTAGCATCTGCATCGTGTATATAGGTACGTGCAAATTAAGTCGGAGAACCGACGTTGCTCACCACTGAATGAGCGTGAAGTTATAAGTCGGCGAGGAATATAGAAGCTTTCCGGTTGAAAGAAACAGAAATTTTAAAGATTATTTTTTTGTTTTTATGTAATGACATATGATATTTATTATTATAAGTATGCCGTGCTTGTAAAATGGAGGACACGTTCAGGCAGAAATTGTTTTATTTAATTATAATTTCGTGATAAGCGCGTAGCTAAAACATAAAGTTCGACCAAAATTTGACCCATTCTGTGATATCACACAAAGCGAAACTGTTCGATATTTATGTTTAAATGTTACCATGTGTTTCATGCCGTGTATAATTTACTAAAATATAAAGTGAAAAATTTTTTACAAATTAGTGAGTCGATGTGCGTTTCATATATGTGGACATATTTTGGGAAAACAGTAAAGATATTTATTATACATTGTAAAATAACACCAAACAAACATCTATAAAATATCTCATTAATGTTACATCCAAATAAAACGATTGAATATCTTACATATTACGGTTTTAAAACGAAACACTTGCTTACGGTTATTTCTTTACATTTCACATGTGCGTTAACAATAACATATACTATCATATATAAATCAACAGGAAGAAACGGACGTTCAACTATAAAATTCGTCAATTTTGTATACTCCAAGGCAAATCAATCAGTCTTATATAATTCTTAATTAGAACAGAAACAATTGCGTTAGATCCATGAACGTTTAGGATCTTTCTATAACAACCGGTTTGTTGCTAATAAAATATATGTATATGTAGATATTTATTCTACGGTAAAAATGATCCCGGTGCGTAACACGGTACATCGAAAGAGTTAATGTTTCCAAAGTTCATGTAAGAATATATACAACAAGAGAATACATTTAAAATATATTTTACACTACAGGATGGTATTTTGTATATTTCTAACTGTATATACACCGAACAAGTAGCTAACAGTTTTAACTCTCAGCTGGTACAACAGGTATAATATAACATAATGTTACCGTGGCCCTATTGTCAAGTTAATACAAACGTTTTATACCATGAATGAAGTTTTAAAAGTCCTTCTGAGAATGCGAGTGACAAAT
>CM052150.1:1362671-1374397 GCA_028455555.1 Augochlorella aurata
GAGGTAACAGATTTTATTATTGGAAGCTTCTTTAAAATTCTTAAAAATTTCGCAATTTTCGAAAAGTGTAAGATCGCAAGCACGGTAGAGCGAGACAAGCTGCATCGTTCGTCGGTGTGACTTGTTCCACATGTAGTTGTGCTGATTTCATGCTCTCTTGCTCACTCGCTGTTTTCCCTCTTTTTCTTTGACTGTGAGGGCACCACTGTCTCATCAGTAAATTGCCAACCATCGCACACATAAGAGTGAAGTTCTCCATGCTCCACTGTTGACCATCTTTTGGCAGACATCTCTGTCAACTTCAGTCTGGTTTTGGTATTAACTGATTGGTGGTAAACACGTATTCAGTTAATTCCTTAATATTTTTGTCAAATTTTAAAAATAATGGAATTTACAGAAGCAATGGAGAATATTACGCTTAGTCCAACAGCGTCGGCAAGATTAAAATCTCGCGAGTACGCAAAGAAAATCAAACATGGGTCGCCGAAGTTGCAAGAAGTACTTCGAGAGGTTATTTATCCAAGATTATATTTTGTATTTAAAAATCTTAGTATTGTCGATCTAATAAATTGAATAATATAATTCAAATAAATAAATTGAATAATATAATTCAAATTAATTGAATTTTGTAATTTTCATGAAGGAACACATGCCAGTCATATTTAGGGATTGATATTCAGAATCAGTAGCAATAAAATATGATTACAGAGATGTCGACGAAAAATGCGAGAGAAAAGGGGACAGTTGTTTAACAAAAGCAGATTTGGTTTGGAAATCGAGTCAGAGGATGTGCGAGGCACGTTATCTGAAATCATACGAAAAGAATTGATAACTATCGCGACTACTGATCAAGATCCAACTGTGAACCCCTTTTCTCGGATTGACAGCGAGCCTCTTAATCTAGAAGAAGCAGTTGAACTTGAAAATGAGATAGTGAAGGAAGAGGGTAAGTTTATTTGGTGTTGTTCATTAATTTGTAATTAATAATGATAAAAGTGTTAAAGTTATTTTGTCCCATAATGTTCCTATGTAATATTCACAGAACAATGGATTTTGGATGAGTATGAAAAAATGTCTCAGGAAGAATTAGAGTTATTAGCATTAAGTGCGGATCACATAGTCAATGAGGTTATTTGCCCAATGTGTCAGACATCTAATCTCGCAGAAGTAGCGAGACAAGTAACTTGTACATCTTGTGCCTTTAAATTGAACAATACGAGCATACAGGAGGTAGGGTATTTAATAAGTAAATCTGTAAATAGTCATTCTGCAATGTGTGCAAAGCCACCAGGTTTCATGCCACTAAATGAGAACAATATGATATGTTTGTGTTTATTTTGTGACAAGTGTTCTACATTGACACCAATACTCAAAATTGAATAATGTTATAGATAGTAAGAAATAAAGAAGGCTGATTTTATGTACATTCAGTAAATAAATTATTAATCTGTTATAAGTTATAAATTAAACTTTAACCATGGATATTTCAATGTTCATGGAAAGATAAGCATTTTATTAAGTATTCTCTTTATTAGGTAGCATAGGAAAATGAGAGGGTGTGATGAAAATTTTCAATTCCTTTATGGAAGTAAACATTTGAATAACTACACAAATGTTTACCTGGTTATATGATACATATTGTACAAAAAGAAACATCCCTTCGTTGATTTATTTATATTATTTATCACTTAGTCCATACACAATGAAAAATTGTAAGTAGAAGACATCTGCATATTGTAAATGGTAACGTCCCATTAAAGTGTCAGCAAAAATGACAAGGAACAGCTTCAGAGGCTTTCTTCGAGATTATTTAGAGCTCTCAGTATTCAATTATGTACAATTATGTAAAAACAAGAGCATTACAATATCCAGAAGTCTTGAATAGCTTAAACACTAATAACTGAAGTTTTTAAAAATGATTTGTACATTATCACATGAAATTTTGCATTGAAAACTTCATATTCCATAACATTATTAGTATGTAACATACTTTTAATTTGTGAGCAACCCATTATTTTTTCTCTGTAGTAAAATTGTTTTATCTATAATATAAATTGTTCGTTCTCTCATAGTTGTCACTATGCAGGTGTTAAAAATTGTTTCTTTGTTGTAATGGGATAGGTTGTCATCGAAAATATTGTATAACATTTAGTCAATTTGTAACTGTACTTTTTTTTCTACAATAAAAGGCAAAACTTCCGTCTGCAGTCTCCTATTACCACATGCTTTCAAAATGGCACCGGCTTTATTTACGTACTCTGAAATGTGTTCACGTGCATTAAAAAAAAAAAAAGAAAACGATTTTCAGAACCATCATATACATTGTGGGACGCAAACAACGTTTTATTTGTCAATTTCGGTAAAAGAATATTCAAAGTTAATCACGTTCTCGAAATAAACTTTGATTACTATTAAAATATACCGAAGACGTAATATGTCATCGAGTTCGCAATATATTTTTTTTACAAAGTGTCTTTGTCTTAAAAGTAATAACAAACGTTACTTAATGAGATAGAACAATTCCATGAAACACTAATTTCTCCTTCCGTTTTCATAATAACGCGACGTTACGAAGTCTAACGTTTTCGTCACTGCCAAAAATGTTACACTTAGTCCAAAAAACAAGCTTATTAAAAATATAATGGAATGGTTTGCTCTACATATTTTTTTCTTCTCTGTATCTTTTTTTTTGTTCTTTTCAATGTTACTTAAACATGTAGGCAAGTACTACAATGAGTTCGATGAATTGATGATAATAAAACGAAGAGTTCGTTATTGCAAATTACCTCGTAACATACAATTTTCCGAATGAACCTAAATAGACGATGTACACAATCATGTAATAAATATAAATGTACTTGCAGTTTGTAAATCAATGCGATAACACATTTTGCAGAAACAAGATAATTAAAAAAAAATCTCAACATGTTACAAATTCGCAACAGTCTGTATCTATATATATATGTATATATACATATATATACATACATATATATATCCGGCGCCACGATTCTAGAATCATTCATCGTTTATATTTACACGCACTTTTTTGTACCATTCCGAATTGGTGTTACATATTTCTCGATCACAATTTTGGCGGGGACAAGGGGAAGCGAAAAATTGCACTTGAAGGGTTACTGCGTTGCTCAACCGCGATCGTTGGCAAAAGGGAACCCGAGAGTGTCTACTGTAAAAAAGAGAATGACCGTCTCAAGAATTCTTATCACGTACCTGATTCTCCCTAAACTGGCTTAAACTACGGTAACTTATTCTCCTGTTCGTTACGCGACTAATCTTAAAATCTGTACGCGAACACGTTCCGCGGCGGATTCGCGAAATTGGTCACTGAGTGGATCGTCGCCGTTCTGTACGGTTTACTGCTGCGAGTGCTTCTTCAGGCAGACGACCAGGGTCTGATAAAATATCAGTGGCAGTACACAGATACCTTAGGGAATTCAGAACAGCTGAAACGAAAACAGTAGTTTAAATTTATAAAGAAACAAAGAATCAGGAAGAAGTGTTTTATCGATAGAAACCTGGTCTGAGATCGACGAGCGAGCAATGCTGCTCAACCCATAATATTGTACTTCTGTATAGATCTTCGATACTCGCCGTTGATACCGAAGTATTGAAAGAAATCATCAAAGGCTCAAGCAATATACTGAACTAAGAACGTTCGTCAAGGAATCTACATTACAATATTAGTCATGGATGAGGTGTTAAATGTTAAGAAGGGAAGACTATTTCTACAGGTTGATCATGTCCTGTTCAATCAACTCGATTCTCTTTAAAAAGGATACAATCCAAAATTTCCAATTTTCTCGCGTACGTGTGCGAACGTACTCGTCAAACATCTCCTTCATTTTGCTAGTTCTGTGTCTAGAAATCGGAGCACCCGTTGCAGGAAGCATAGATTGACAATTACTGAAAAACAATACAACGTGTTAACAAATTTTGGTATATCTGCAACGCAATAGTTCGTTTTTGGACTGCGATTCTTGAAAACAGAATATCAATTTCGTGCGTGAATTGTAAACAGATCTTTTTCTACTAAACGAGAAGTTTATAAGATCCGCAGTCCATTCATTACAATCAGTCAGCGTTACCTAATCGACGTATTAAGGCACTCAATTTGATGTCTTAAGCTATCCATTTCGTCCTTCAACTGATTCCGTTCCGCCTTCAGTTGCCTGATATAATCAGCCCCCTTCTGCAGCATGGCGGCCTTGCTCAGTTTTGGATTCGGATTTTGACTGAGCTGCGGTATCAGGCTGTGCAGCATGTCGAACCCGTTTTTAATATTATATCTACGCTTCTGTTCGGCGTGAATGTGACCAACCCTCCTCTGTTCTTTGTACTGTCCTCGTTCCGTCTCGCCCTTTATGTAGACCCGGGAAGGCGACAACGGGCTCCCTATACTCATCGGACTGTGTAAAGGGCTGAGGCTCAACGCCTGAGGGCTGTGCGCGTTCGAACTGTCCTTCGGCGAACCGGGGCTATTTTGTGGCTGGTGTGATTGAGTGTTTGTATTTAATAAGATTTGCTGGCTGCAAGTAGACTGTTGCATCGCCTAACATGCAACACAAACGCACGTGCACTTGATATATCATCAATTATATAAGACAATGTTTTATTATTGACGATATCAGCGTTACGTAATCAAAAACACGTGAAATATATAAATAGGACTCGTGAATACCTTTCATGTCGATGTCTGTCATCTGGTTTAGACCGCTTGGTTTTGATCAGACCGTCCAGAAAGATTTTCACGGTCCCTGTATGTATGGTGTCCCGCAAAAGTATTCGTACGTACAGTTGTGATTTTTTACTTGTGCGAATGCTTTTGTGGGTCGGTGTGGATATCTAGCCAAATATAATGTGAAATGTACCTGCTGTTGCGGCTGCACCTGCACCGTAGCGGTTTGCATCGTTTGGACAGTGATCGGCGCGGTGATCTGGTGGGTGGTCGTCACCTGCGTAGGCGAAGCTGAAGGTGGAAGCATGGGTAAGATGTGTTTCATAGTGGTGGCTGTTTGGTTCAGTCTCGGCATTATATTATCAGCCGGACTATTCATTGTGTATATACCAGATGTGTCTATGTAATGATATTGAATCTCTCATAATATTCTTTATCAGTCGGTAAAATGTATAATACCACGATCGATATTATTGTTTTTTTTTTGTTTTCTCTTAATAATCGCGCTTCAAGCGCTGAATACTATAATAGGAAAATTAAGAACCGTGCAAAGAGTACGTTTCTTAGTATACATACTATTCGTGAGTAACTGTGCGAGCAATACATTGTTATTTAGATTTAGAGCGGGATCGCTTGCTGCGGACACTAATGGTGGCGGGTGCATTCTCGGTGCAGTTAGCGACGAGCTACTTCGAGATCTACTCCTCGCTTTCATCTGATACTGAAACGAAGAAGATACATCTGCTTAAAATATGTCTTTTTCCACGGTGTACGTGTAAGACGACGACCGGATGAGATCTCTGCAACCGGAAGTGCACGATGCGTTGCGTTGCTGCGCTGACGATCACTGACCTTGGGCACAGCGAAGATCTCCTCCTTCTCAGAGTTCGTGATGGTCGGTTGCGGCAACAGTTTCGCGGGTTGTACATTCGGCGTGGAGAGATCCAGGCCCGAGGGTCTGCACTGCAACACTATCGGCGATTGCGACGGTTGCTCCGAGGTGACGGACACGACTTGTTGCGCCGGGTGTGTCTGCGGAGCATGACAAATTGATTGTTAATTGCAACTCTCCCGCTACCCGTATGCATTATTCAAGCGATCCGCGGAGGAGACCGGCTTATCGCCAGTACCTTGAAATTATTGGCGTTGAATTTACATTGCTGCGCATTAAAGTTCTGTGGCAGACCAGAGAACTTGTAGCACTGTTGCGGTTGAACGACTTTGTACGGCTTGGTGGACATCGGTGCAACCGGTGGCAGGGGTCTGATGGTTCTGTGCTGCGTAGGCACCGAGGAATTCGTTCCTCCGAAATTCTGTTGCACCGTCACCAAGTTCTGTACGTGTCCGCCGATAGACGATATTTGGTTTGCATGGACCGACTGATCATTCATCGGTGGCATCTGCACCTGATTCTGTACCGTCGTCAATTGAACCGCTTGGATCTCCATGGCGAACGGTTGCTGGGACGCTTGCTGGTAGCTCGCGTTCTGCTGCTGCGCCGACCGTTGGTACGCGTTCTGTTGTTGCTGCTGCTGCTGGGGCTGTTGCACCACCCGGTTGCTTCTCGAAGAGTTCCTACTCGGTCGACTTTTCTCCCTGACCGGCTGACTCGGCGGAGAAGGCTCGTAACTCGGCTGCATGGCGTTGTAGGTCTCGCTTAGGCTACTGCAATCGTTTCATAACGATTAACGAAATCATCGAGTAGGTACAGTCAATTCTTTCCAATTGTTCTTCAGTTTGCAAACAAAGATGGACAATTCGTAAAGAGAAGATACGATTAATTCGAACATCGCGGCTCTTTTTTATAGTCTCCGATTGTTTTTGTTTACAAGCTGAAGAACAATTGGGGAGAATTTACTGTTTTAAGTCCTTGGGAATGTCACGCATCATTACATATTGTTCCTGAAGGCGTTCGTCTGCTCGGACTGAGTATATATCTTCGCCGTGTACTGAAGATTCTGTATAGTGTTCGATTGATCGTTCTGCGACAACGTCGACTGCGGAGTCTGCCCGTTCTTCACCGCCGACTCTTGGCTCATCTCGTTCATTTGATTCATCGGCACCATTAAGTCCAGGACGGGGTAGTTTGAGTTCAGCGCGCTATTACGAAACATGTCGTCTTCCTCGGGCACGGGGGGCAACTTCGAATTTAAAAATTCTAAAATAAAGTCAATCGATTACCGCCTGATCCAATAAATTTCTCAATTTTATTCTCTATTATCTTACAGACAGCGTTCGCCTACCTTGCAACGGTTCCAGAGTATCCATAAAGTCGTCTAAATTCGGCTGAAGCGGGCCCAGGCTCGGCTGTATGAAATCTGCCAGACTAGCTCCGCGCGCTGCAATTTTCCGCAGGCATTGATACGGTGGAACAAACGAAATCTTGTCTATCGCTTACCAATTTCTCTCGGGTCGGGAAAGTACAGCGGTTGGTTCGAACTGATCGTTGAAAATAACGTATCGGTCATCAGCTCCATGTAATCCTCATCAACCATCATACTCTCTCCTCCTGGAGTGCCACTGGTCCCTCCATGTGTGCTCCCAGTACCCGCTCCGAAGTTCCCGGTGGTTCCTAACCCGTTGCCCCAGTCTAACACGTCCATCGATTCCATCTGGAATCAAGATTCTGCTATCGGCAAGCTGAACGATTCGAAAGAATCTCTTTATCCTGTCGCTCGCAAATCAAGCATCGCCCCCCTGGATTATTCTTCGGAACAAGAATTCTCGAAGAAATCCGAGTTCGGGTTCGATGGCCAGAATTGGTCGCGGCAGAATGAAAGGTTCTTAGCGCGGTATATAAAGGGTGCGTAAAGGGTGCAGTACCATCTCGGTGCCGTCCTTGTTCGTCCAGCCCAGGATCTTGTTGCGGTAGAACATTCGCCATTTCTTGTATTCCGCAGTAACCGCAGCAAGTTTTCGCTTCCAGTATTTGCCCTCTAAGACCACCGCCTGATAAGAGATACGGCCCTTGACTTACGTTCGATCAGTATATCTATCGCATCTTGCGTGGAAACGACGCTCGTCGCACGGCTCTGCTTGTTTTTCGCGATCGCGCGGAGAGGCTTGCGCAATCAAGGATATGTCTTATCGTTTCCTTGACCGTACTCGAATAGCGTTCGCTTACGGACTCGTAGCGTCGCGTAAAGCCTCGTTAATACCACGTACAGGGAGTCTCCGAAGCAACCGGCGAGTGACATTGCCGAAGCGGAGGAGTTGGAGGTCAGAGAGACTTCCTCCTCGCTTCCACATTGACAATTCTGCGTTCCGCTTTCGCGCGAGTACCCTTGCAGGGCGCAAGCAGTTTCACTCGCTCAAATTACGATACCTGAGTTGTCAATGCATATTACCGGTATTCGAGTAATAATTCAATTTTTCACGCTACTTTATCGCGCTCTTTGTCGATCGTCGATCCTTCGGACACTTTGTACAAGTATTAATGCTATACAGCATCGATGATTGACGAACCTACCTCGGGTTTATTATGAGTGTCAACATCCAACGGGGACGCGAACTGGCACACCAACGTGTTCTGCTTCAGTATAACTGAAACGACACGAAATCACATGATCATCGTCGAGACTTTTGATCCGCGGTGGGCGACAACGGACGATCGTCCCGTCGATCTCTGATCCCCTCGGATCGAGTCATCTAGAGTATACGCGTCCACCGTACCTCGAAGGAACCGCGAGTATTCTTCCGATCTCACAGAGGCGTGCGAATCGATCCCGGGAGACTGCTTTCCGATCGATCGCGATCGTACAATTCGCGATCGATCACGAATTAGAATTCTATGAACTCGCGAAACGTTAGCTGTTCAGTCGATTAATTG
The DNA here is from genome assembly GCA_028455555.1 of Augochlorella aurata. Classification (NCBI taxonomy): domain Eukaryota; kingdom Metazoa; phylum Arthropoda; class Insecta; order Hymenoptera; family Halictidae; genus Augochlorella; species Augochlorella aurata. The sequence continues at coordinate 1,371,197 of CM052150.1, forward strand.
ACCGACCTCGGCGTCAAAGGTCATCGAATTACAGAACGGAATATTTGCGCGTCGAAAGAAAGGTTCCGCGGACGAGACGTGTCTCAGTTTCGTCTCTTTGTCCCGGGAATCGCACGACTCGCGCACCTCTGCGGAGGCGACGCTTTATTTTCGTTTTGTCGGCGAACAAAGGCTTTGTGCGGCGCGTCGCCTCGCGGTTCCTTCTTCCGAAGGAGGAAAAATGAATTGCATACGAACCGAGTCGGTGTACCGTGTCACGGGATAGGAGCCGAAGATTGAACAGTACAGTTCGACTAAGGACCGGTTAGCTTCCTTTCGACCTAAGTCCATCTTTCACGTGGTCGGTGTAACAAGGCGTAGTAGACGCGGCCGTCCCGATGCCGACTTTCCGGCGACGCATTGTTAGCGTTAGTCGCGAAATAGTGTCGCAAAGGTTCGAGGGCCACGGAATAGCCTCGGAGAGCTGGTTGGGAAGAGTTCGGAGGACTCTCGCTTCGACACCCTTTATAGACCTATATAGACTCTCTAGATCACGCCTACGATGCACCCCTTTCGCAGAAAATCGTATTGGTCGTGAGAAAATCGGGTCGGTTTTCGAGAGGATCGAGTTAGCGAAGAAGACGATGCTTTCGAACAATGCGGAATACGATTTCTCGACGTCGGACAACGCGGAGCCTGTCGATGATCCCAGCAATAGTTCTCGCTTGATCTTCGAACGTAAATCGCAAAAGCATTAACGTCGCGCGTCGACGATCTCGCGCGCGAAGGAAGCGTAAACAAGTGTCAAACGTCGCCCAATCGGACTACTTAGATTATCCCCACGGAGCACCGTCGTTTCCCTCTATTCTGTTCATTCTAAAATGGCGCCGGACAATGACTGAGGAACCTAATGCGATTAAGATTGCTTTTCCGCAGATGCGCGACCGTTCGAGAAATTCTATTCCACACGGTTTGCTCGTTCTATATTCTACGGGATCGTGCCTCGTTCAATCAAAAAACGTCGCCTTGCCAGGGTAGCCCAGAAATCTGGTTCCAAACTCGCGCCTTTTTTTCCCCTCAATTTGCCGGTCTACTTTCGGCGATCGCTCGTATCAGACCCCGATAAGCAGGTCTGCTATTGTTAATTCCGATGGAGCGTTCGAGCACCGATCAGGAATCCAGCCGTTTGGCAAGCGGACGAGGAACGCGTCCTGTAGGTCAGGTCTCGTGTCAACGAACGTGGGACACGTGAGGGAAATTATACGCGTCTTTTTCCAATATTTCCTCACCAGACTTTACGTAATACCGTTGAAAACACGCACGAACGGAGATGCTCTTAAGCAACGCGGTATTACGTGTTACCGTCTGTTACACAATACGCGTGGAACCGTATCGTCGGACTATTTACAATCGAGCCTCCCGTTTATCAGTAGGTATCTTCGAGACGGACACGTTCCGTTCGCGGGCCCGAAAATAGAAGGAAATTTATTCTCCGGGGCAAACGCTCCCACACGCGCCTCCCAGTATTTCGAGTAACCGGCACCGTGTCCCTATATCAAATACGATCCTTTCTCACAGAGTAATTACAGACCAATTACTATTCAAATCAGCTGCGAATTGTACACCCTTTGATCAACGAACGTAATTTTCTAGTTGGTTAAAATTTTACTTCTCGTTAAATCAATTATGAATGGAAATACTCCCAAGGATCTGGAAATCTAGCAATTGCTATTAAGAAGGACTTCCTGAAAATTGCATATGTCGCGAGAGCGGTGAAAGCCGAGTGGACGATTGGTCGCGACGAGAAGAATCGTCGTTCCTGCGCGACGGATCTAGCGATGATGGATCGGCGTGAGAGCTCTACACGGTGTTACTATTTGTCGTGCCGCGGCAGAGTACAATTGGCGTGTCGGTGGTGTCTCTGTGTCGGACAGGGGACACGCGCGTCGCAAAAATAACGTTCTGGCAGCGGGTCGATCGAAATGTCAGTGAACGAGGCACGATTGCACAATGGACGAGCCGCGATCGTTTTATTTAAAAGTCTCGGCGGTCTCGCTCTTTTTGCGAGCGCGATATCTCTCGACACAACGAGCCGCTGTCTCCTCCGTGTTAATCTTCTCTCGGCGGTAACATGGTAAACAACGAGCCCGGCGCGGCGAGTCGAACCGTATCGTGTCCACTCGGGAAACTATGTAGATCGGGACGCGTGGCCGATCTCGATCGAGAGATCGCCGGACTTACGGCTTTTACGGCTGGTACTCCGAACCGGAAATTTTCGAGCGGACCGATCCTCTGTCCTCCCCGAGACGTTTACATCGACGTTTTCGCAGACGAAAGAAAAAGATCGAGGGCCGATCGAACGCGGATCGAAGCGAGATGTCGATCGAACGGTCGCGGCGGACGGGTTCCCGGCACACGAGCCGGCGATTTCTTAAGCTGCGAGGACGGTTTTCGCGAAACTGTCGGCGATCGCGGACGATGAAAAGCGCCGAGAAACCGTGCAACGATCTGGCGGGGATTCTTTGTCACTGTCGCGTCACGTGTAAGATATTTCTTTATCTTGTGGAACTACGACGCGTGTGCCTATCGTATCGCCTTATTTTCGCGCGGCGGATATCTTGAATCAATTTAATTTGGCTTTAGATTACGCGGCTTTATCGCGCTACCTTTTGTTTTTTTCGATCGCTCTCCGATGGAAATGTCGGCTGCTCCTCGTTCGTCGTACATGCGTGTTCTAGGTATACATATACAGTGCGGACCAAAAATGACCACACACCTTTTACATTTAAAATCTTTTCGAAACTTGTCTGCTAAATCGCCTGACTTTTTTTGTAAATATTACACAATACTAAAATACTAAAATACTTCCAAATTTTGCTATTATTTGAAATAAAAAGAATGCGAACCGATTTCAATGAAATTTTCAACGCGTATATAAGCATCGAACGCATTTTTAAATTTTCATTATAGGGTATAAAAGTGAAAGGAAGCCTTTTTACAATTTTTTTAATAAAAAGTAATAGCAAAATTAAAAAAGAAAGTATTTTAGTCAGTGATCTAGTTCCTCTAATATTTACAGAAAAATAGTCATTTAGACCGGTTTTAAAAATGTTATACCGTGTGTAAAAGTGTGCGGTCACTTTTTCTCCTTGCTGCACATATATGTATTTGTCTGTGTGTAGAGGGTGTCAGGTATTGGTCGGTGTAGGAGAGAATCTGCGT
>CM052150.1:1374497-1396275 GCA_028455555.1 Augochlorella aurata
TACGAGTCGGATACGTACTCGAGTCGTGCTCGGTAAATAGGCGAGGCACGGGCTCAACAGGTGTAGCGGCGAATCGACTAATTGGCCGCCGTGTCCCTAGCAGCAGTTCGTCATGTCGCAAGTGGCCAGAAAACTGTCCCTCGCGCCTACATTCCTGGTATCTCGACAAGCGAAGCCTTAATTTCGTTTTGAAGAGCCCTCGTTACGTCAAACGAAATTATTGATCGGCCAGATAAGATATCTTGCACGGTGGCCGGCAACAGTTGGACCGTTTATTTTGAAAGTGGTGTAAGTCCATTTTTGAAAAGAATGAGATATCACGTAATTCATGCTTAATTTAATGTAAATTTTGTATGTATAACTAGTCCGCGTTTAATTTCTTAAAAAATGCCCTTGTTTTGTACAATTTGAAATTGGTCGGTAAATGAAATTGCATAATCATCGATTATGAAAGTGGTGTAAGTCCAATTGTCAGAGGTAGGTGGCTTAGCAGATGGTTGCCGACCAGTAGACAACACAATGTAGAATACATGATGAATTCATTTTACACGAAAAGAAACGAGAGAATTTCGTTTCAATAAGAAATCTTCAAAATGCGATTAAAAAACAGATAAGAAAAAACACTAATGGAGAACAGGTAAATTGGTTGCAAATATGTTGGATGAGGTTTCTCAAAAGTGCACCGTACACTATTTTATATAAAACATCGATGAAGGACAAAGAATTTAAAACTATAAATTTATTACCTACACGTCATAGAAGACCGCTAAAATTTGAAAAAATCGCTGTGGCGCCTTTGTACCAAGATGCTAGACCTGCTGCTGATGAAAAATATAAAGACATCAAGCAGTTATTACCTTATATACCTCCGGTACATTATACATATTTCGAAACACTGCCACATGCAGAGCATAAATAAATACTATCAATATCTTGTAATTTTAACAATGTAATTAGCGTCTAAAATTAAAAATACTACTTCCATTTTATGTCGTGTCATTATTTGTAAATAAAATTGGATTAACATGAAGTATATTTTAAGTGATATTTGATTTTTCAAAATTGAAATTAAACGATTTTTACAATTGTCTAATTTTGAAAGTGGTGCAAGTCCATTTGCATCCTGTAAGTATACATCAGTTTAGTAAAATACGGCTGAAACGAATTTATATAACCAAATTACATATTGATAAAACAGTAGAAACATTGCCAAACTTCATATAATTTGCCTACATTTTTTAATTAACAGATATGTTAACCTTTAATTTTCTCGAAGCAAGAGAAAATGGACTTACACCACTTTCAAAATAAACGGTCCAGTTTTCGGCGAGATCGGCCTCCATGCTATAGAATTCCGGAAGCGATGCCCGACAGACGCTTCTTTGATTCCCTGAGACCGCTCCAGATAATCAGCCGCGATTCTTTTTTCAGTTTTTTCTCGCTCGCCACGGCCATTTAAAATTAATTAACCTTTTGCACTACGTCGGCGCCGTTGCGCTGCCGCGACATTCATAATGCGCAAGCTGCTAATAACAGTAATATTCTCGTTACCATCGAAATTTGAGTAAAGCAATAAAGAATCGGAAAGGTTTTCGAATAATTTTGCACAACGCTTATCGCGTTTATCAACGAGCTATCTCCGTCGTCCGAACGGCAACCTCTGTGGTCCTGCTTAAGCCATGTTCAAGAGACATCTAATAATCTCCGGCTGATAAAAGCCCGCGGCTATCATAGGGAAATCCAGAAACGCGCCGCTTTTATTGTTTTGCTTTACCGAGAGGCGCTATAAATAAAATTTACGAGGCTGTTGTTCAGAATGGACGTTTAGGTTGCATCACCGTTTGAGAATATGTCTCTCTCTCTTCGCTCCCTCTCTCTCTCTCTCTCTCAGACTCAATCATCTCTCTCGGAAAAAATATGCACGCCTTTTAATTTCGCGCGTGCGACCAATTGCAGTTCCGACATAAATCATCATCAATCGATTAACCCTCTAGCCGCGGACGCGGAACAAGAATAGCGGAACGTTATCGACGGAGTTACGATATCGGTTCATTTATTATCCAATCCCGATTACCGATTTAAACCTACGCCGAGTCTACCAGCTTTTCCCAGACGATTGCATTGGAAACGCTGACTCTGGCCATTGCGCGAATTCGCGTCCGCGTTCGCTTACGCGTTCGCTTACGCGTGCGCATCGCGCATAGATCTCGGCTGCAAAATGACTCACAGGGATCCGCAGATGTTTCTGCGGGTCTGTACAAGCACGGCGAACAAAGACGATTAGCTGATGCGCGTTCGTAGAGCTCGGAAAGTCTTCGGGGAATTTCTGCTTCTAATTACGACGCGACATTAGGCTGCTCGTCTATCTGCGAGTTCCAATTTTTGTTTCGAGTGCCTTGGGCTTATTTAACATTTTCTTAGCAAGAATTACGTTCTTTGATATTTTAGAAAACTTTTGAAAGGTTAAAGATTTCAATTGTAAAGCAGAGAAACAGTCAGAGTAATGTAATCTAATAATTTCTTTGGAATCATTGTTGTGGAACAATGGCCAGTGAAACTGGTGAAGGAATCATTTCTATTTTATAACGTAGGACCTTTTACGCGCAAGGAAAATTGAAACTAAAATTTTCGAGCTATAGCATTGAAGTCGTCATCGCGTTGGAAGGGTAAACACCGATCGAGGAAAGTTTTCTAACTCGCTAATCTATTCGCTTTTGATTGTTTCACTTATTCAAACAGCGTCCGATAATTCCGACGGAGCTGGCAACGCCAGTGGTTATGACATCGCGGATCATTAGGCATTCATATTATTCGTAAGTTTGTAAAATACAGGGGGAACATTTCCATCGGCGGACGCTAACGGCACTACTACTTTACGTTCACCACGAGGCACGTCCGAAACCGGCGCGGCAAAGCGAAACGCGCCTTATCCGAGTTTTGATAAAAATCTATAAAAAGATCGATTTGCATAAAGAGATCCGCAATTGCTTGGGCATCCTATCGTTTGCCCGGCTGATTCCGCAATCTCGAGAATCGGGTTCAACCTTGAGATTTTTGTAAGTCGGCGCGCGTGTATCGTCCGCGGACAAAGGTGGTCCTCGAGCCGATCCGATTATCGACGACCGATGGCTATCGTTCGCCGATAATACGTAACAAACGAGCTCCGTGAAACAGCCAAGTGTTTGCACTCTCGACGAGGGCGTTTGTATTAATTTCCCCGCAAACACCGGCCGAACTTGGATAATTCGGCCGCGTGGACAAAGGAAATGCGCGGCGTTGCCGTCGTCACGCCCCCACGTTCGTTATCTCTCGAATAGGCAGAGAGATAAAGAAAGAGAAGAAGGGAGGCGGCGAGAAGAGGACCGATTGCTCCTCTGGCCGGCTCGGCGAGCGAAAAATTTCGCTGCAGATAAACACGCGACAAAATACATTTATTAATAACCGGCGGTCAGAGATATTCGGCGTCTGACCGATTCGCCGTTAAAAATACTCGAAGCCGGAGCGTCGGTCGCTGATTAAATTACTCGCGCCTAGGCCGCGCGAAAATTCATTGTTTCCACCGCGGGCGGGTCGTTTCGGGACGATTATTCTCTGAGAGGGGCGCGAGAACCGAGTGGCGAAAAGCCTCGGAAAAGAGAGCGGAAATTGCCGCGACGGCAGCCGAGGAGCTTCGCCGAGGGCGAGCTTAATTGCGATGTTGTCGTGTAGTTCTACGGCCTCTTCTTCATTAATTCAATTGTCCGTTATCAGTCGGAATGCCAGCGGTGCGGCGTTTGTCCGGTTGCCGAGCTCGAAATACGACTGGAATCAGCGCTGGCCTACTAAGAACGCGTGCAGGACTCGAACAGGACAGAGCTAAGGACGGATCGCGGACAGCAGTTCGTCGCGGAGCGAGCGAACGGTGCGGCCAGAGTCCGCGCGGACCCTGGAGTCTGCTTCTGGGAGCTAGGAATCAGCGGTGGCGAGGCGGAGATCGGCGCGGCAGATCCGAGCAGCAGGTGGCACGAGCGCCGAGACCGCCGATCTCGATTTCTCTGCGATACGGTCGCCTATGACGCGACACAATGAAAACCGAGGGAAAAGAGAAACTCACCTGTAGGCGAGGGACATGCACTGGAACAGCTTGTTCAGAGACGTCTCGATGCTGAGCTGCTGAGGCGTCTTCCTGCTGGAGAACGTGCTGGCGAACTTCTCGTGGAGGAAGCCGAGCGGCGCGATGATCGCCATCTTGGCGGCCTCCTCGTCGGGCACGGGGACGGCGAGCTCGTCCTCGTCGTCCTGGGCCTCCGCTTCGAAGTCCGAGACCATGAAGTGTCCAGAGTGTATCGCCTCCCTGCAGTCCCTCCCGGCCTCCTTCTTCCCCGTCCCAGGACGATAAAAACTCTGGCTGGGCGTCGTCATCGTCAGCGGTTTTCTGTACATCAGTTCGGCCTGCATCCCTCTACGGCGGCACTCTGCGGAGCACAGTCACTTCGGAACGTATTCGCACAAGCTTTACTCGAAAGTCTTTCTCAATCGTCCGTCGACAAATCTCAATCTTCAACGACAAAACTCAATCTTCCACGGTTTTAGTTAAGAAAACGGCGCGACTTTGTTAGAGGATCGGTGCAATTGTCTCCATTCAGCAAGTATTCGCGATTAGAGTACCGTACCATCGAGTACGTACAATTGTTAAAATTTCTATGCACGTAACCGAGGCTCGATTAAAACCTTACCGAGCGAAATCTCGCAATAAACGAGGCAGTTTTATAGTACAATAAACGATCGGAGCTGTTAAGGGCATATCGACTTCTCTCCTCCGTTGTTTTCTGCTCGATGCCGAAGGTAATCGATGAAGAGCGCTTTATGCGTGACTTTCCCGGGTATCGACGCGATCCGGAAAGCGAGATTGAAATTTACGCGGCGGGTCGGGCCGGGTCGGGCCGGGCCGGGCCAGCCTGTAGGCGCGGAACGAGGTCGCTTACGCGGAATTCAGCGGTATTGGTATTGGTCGACCTCGTTTCGCGAAATCGCTAGCTGCAAAGTCTACGCTCGGTTCCGATAGAACGAGTCCTTTCCGCCAGACACAACAAACCGTATTTATCGAGTTTTATCGATAACGGTCGAATACTCTGCGAAGTGTGCTCCCTATCGCACTCGCTCGTTGACTTATCCCTCGCAATTGACAACGGTTCAGCGACGGACGATCCGCGCGGACCGATTTACCCTTGCCCGTGCAATCTAACTTTTCGGTATCAACGCTAATTTCTATCATTTCGATTGTCGTTTATCGCTCGGTATTCTTGGCGTATCAGCCGGCGATTCGAGTATTCTATTCTGAAATTTTTCGTCGGAGCGAGAAAACGGTCCACGGAACCGCGGCTGTTCGTTGCCAGTTTCTCCGATTCCGCGGGCAATCGAAAGGAGATGCACTTCCGGTGCAGGCCAGCCGATGCGCGGAATGAATAACATATAAACAAGCCGGTCGGCCGGTTGAACGACCGCGGATCGTTAAAATCGCAGCTCCGTCGGCACGGCGCGGCACGGCGCGGCGCGACGCGAAGCGGCGGCCCGGTTTCCATGAAAGTACAGTCAACGCGCCAGAATTCAGAATGGTCAGTGACTTCGCGTTCGCATTGCGGGTCCACAGCTCGCCTAAAATTAACCGGCGGTGCGCATTTCGCGATCCGGTTCGCGACGACAAGCGACGCGAAGCTGCGTGTCGCGCGGTCCCACGAAACCGATCGTAACGGGTACCAAGGCGATTCCGAACGGCCGTCTATGAATTTCTAGAGTCCCACGTGTCGGTCTTTAAAACCGAGGCTTAATGAATATTAGAAAGTTCCCGAGGCGGGATCCGATGGCTGAATTAGTTAGCGTACGATCATATGGTCGGGAGCCGGGCCGCGACACGCGTGGAGTCGAGAAGCTACTGCGAAAAATAGGTTTTGCGTACGAACGAGGTGGGGCGTCTTCTCTAATAGGTCAAAAGATGTTCTAATTCTTGTCTAGCGGATACCGAGTGCCGGGCCTGTGCGTGTATATTTATTTAATCCAAAATACTGTCAAGTACAAGATCTCTTAATACAGAAAAATTCTGTTTGCTATACTTCTCTAACTATACTCCCCTAAATACTACACTCTACTATACTCCCCTAATATACTATAAATTAAAATATTCAGAAGATTAACATTGTTAAGGTTTACGATAAAAAGCCCAATTCCAATTTGGTAGCCATCTTCAGTAGGTACCGACGCGTATAGCCGCCATTATGGTAGCAATATTGTAATTTCAAAAAGCAAGACTAAAATCGCGGTGACTAGTTGAGAAATATAGCGGTGTGACCTAATAAACGGGTTTTCCCAGCGTATCTTTTCCGCGAAAACCAGCTGGCACGTCACGAACCAATCGGAGATGGAGCGGAATGAGTTATTCGATTGGGTTAGGAGGTAAATGAAACTTTCCGCGTACTTTCGAACCCCGTGGCTGCGATCGATCGTGGCTTTTTGCGAAATTATTAGAACCGCGTGGAATCGAACCCGCTCAAGGTCCTTGGAAAGGCTTCCACGAGAGGTTCGTTGCCGGACGCTCGTTTTAATATGCGGCACATGTTGCACGCTTCTAATAAGAACGCGTGCTGTAAACCTTCACCGAGATGCATGTTACGAAAACGTGTAACGGAAACCGAAGTCCACTCTAATGGGCATCGAACAGTCGGTATCATGAATTACAGGTTAATCCATTACAACCGGTTTTGGAAATACAAGATTTTCCCCGCATTATCGACCAGCTGACGATGTCTCTCTTTCTCTGTCCATCTATTTTTCTCTCCCCCCCCCTCTCTCTCTCTCTCTCTCTCTCTCTCTCTCTCTCTCTCGCTTAGAATTTATCGTAGCGATACGGTTGCGTAAAGTATCGAATATACTAATTTTTATTATTATATTGTGTACCGAACAATTCAATCGACTCGATTGCTCTATCGAATAAACGAATACTGTCAACAATCGTAAACATTATCAATAATTACCAGCGACAGATATCGCGCCTGTTCAATAGCACAATTGTAAATCTAAAAACAAACTGCTTGTTCAACAAATTAATTCTGTGCGCAAGTCTTTCGTACGTTTTTCTTTTTTTTTTGTTTACGGTGCACGTCCCATGCGTACTCTTATCCCGGCGGATTTCCTCTGCAACAATTCCATTCAATGAACGCTTTTAATATTCCATGACACTGTTATCTTAAAAGTGTAACGACCTTTCGCCCCGGGTGTCACATGGTATCGGCGAGGTTAACTGCCTTATCCACTCGTCCGTCAAGGTTTTTTCCTTTCCTCGTGGTTTGAAAAATTCTGATACGCCCGCGAAGGGGGGAACACCGTTTCGACTCGAGTTTTCTTCCGGTGGACACGCGCGCGATCGCGGCTCCATCGATAAGTCCGGGGCTCTATCGATAAATCAGGGGGGATAGGAGATTTCGTGATCGTTCAAGAAAATAACGCGACGCGTCCGTGACGTAATCGTAAAACGGCGCGCGTACACGATCCGTAGTAGTGTGTAGTGTCCCTAATCTGCTTTTCTTCGTAACGTTACTCGTGTTTCTATGGAACGTGCTCGCCCCTGCACAAAAGACAGACATTAGCTAGTTCCTCCTTCCTCCTCTCCTATTCTTGATCTTGATCTCGTTCGAACGACAGGGGATACGAGACAGTCTCTCGGACGTATACTGTTCTTCTTTTCTTTTTTTTTCGATAGGGCACCGGGAATCCTTTCGTATGGGCGCAGCTCGATTTCAAATCTCTTATCTTATAACGTCTTATGCAACCGTCGAACGTATTTAGGAGCTGGTCGCGACACAAACAAAAACATTCTGCTTCGCCCACACGTGTGCGTGTCCGCGAGAAACGTGTTTTTTAGTCGAGGAAAACATGGCCGCCCCGCTTCTATATCGCGATAACATCGACGTATTTAAACAGCCTCGCGAAATAAATGAAATTATAAAAGTTTCCACGGAACCCGATAACGAAACATCGTAGTCATCGTCTACGATCAACAAAATCATTTCTAGCGCAACGAAACGGAACGATTAGACGGCCGGAGAGGAGCCATTCGGTTCCACCGAGGCAACTGGCGTTTTCGATTTAATCTCGCGAAAATAAAATAAGTATGCGCGGAACGATGCAGCGATTCAAAGCGACACAATGCATTTGGCAATGATGCACGCATGGCACCTGTCACAACCGAGCACGGTCCGAGTCTAAACTCGACCGAGATGCTTCCGTGCTAAGGTTACATTTTGTCTTTGCCCCTCTTTGTTATGTACCTGTTCCTCGATTCGAGAGCTACCTAGAAATCGAGCCCGAGCGCGCTGAACAGTTACAACACCGATCACTGTTGCAATGTTTTTATTCGAGCGCCGGAAATCTCGGGGAACCTAGCCGCGTTAAAGAGCGCGTTGGCTCGTGGTATAGAGGGACTCGATTCGTTCTTATTTTATGCATAGATATAAATAATAAAAGACGAAAGAATCGTCGGGCGATCGAGAAAGCGATCGAGAGATCCGCTCGATACGGTCGGATACGTTTATTTGATGGATTGCATTCACGTACGCGTTACACGGCACTTCCCTCTAGGGTCACAGTTCTCCTCCTCGAGCTTTCTTACTATTTGGCACTCACCTCTCCTTCTCACTGCGTGTCACCACTCGTTGTCGATACGTGCACAGTGCACACCGTTTGCTACTTCGACAGCAATTTTAACGAGCCCTTGGGACTGATTTATTTCCTGAATCCTGACCAATAATCGTCTCACTCACGCTCGCCGTCAGGCTGGGCCGCGCGGCGCCGCGCCCGGACGAGGCCCGTACGCGTTATTAGACAGCATACGCTCGATCATACTGGCAGCGACGCCATTTGCACGAATCCGCGTCTACGACGGACGACGGCTGATTCTGTGGCGCACAGCTGACAAGGGGCGCGCTTACTACCGACCAATTACAAAACGCCGTCGAACGTGGCGCCGTCTGCTAGTGCAACCGTAAATACAACACACACAACCACCACTCAATCCGTGTTTCCGCCTTTTTTTCAAATTCCGCCTGTTCCCTTTTTTCCCCACCCCTCGAAACCTTCGTTTCGTCCGGGGATCCGAGGTTAATACAACGGATGAAAAATATATCGTTTTAATGCTGGAAAATTTAACCGAGGACATTTTTGCTTCTCGGTGTAAACAATAATATTATTTTTGTATTACAATTATATTTAAGGGCACCGTACTCCTAGAATCGTGAAAAATAGGATGAAATAAGAGAATAGAACTCAAGTTTGCATGCTTCTACCGATTACCTGCGTATAAACAAAGCGGTCAAGTAAAGCAGAAAATGGGAATTGATAATTACGCAAGTCACTACCATGTGGTCATGCTGAAGCGGTCTAAAGGTTGGATTTCATAGGTTAGAAGGTCTATAAAAGTGTAACTAGCGTGTTAAGTTGTTTGAATCCATCTTAATAATCGATACCAGCAACTGAAAAATTGTTGTAGCTTTTGTAATTGAAAACATTTATGAGCATGAAGCAAGAACAGTTAAAAGGTTGGTGGTTGATATGGTGGTTATTTAAGTTGTTTGGATTTCCAATAACAGTTCCATGGTTATTATACCACTTTTATGATTTTATGCAATATAAAAGGAGGAAAACAATGCTCCGTGGAAAGGTGGGTATTATGTAAGAATCATAGCAGTCGGATTTGAAATTTTAATTGCGCTTTGTATTGTAGGTTGTAATGATAACTGGAGCTAGCTCAGGATTAGGAGAAGCATTGGCACATTCTTTTTATAATTGTGGTTGCAAAGTGATTTTAGTTTCTAGGAGGAAAGAAGAATTAGAAAGAGTGAAGAATTCTTTAATAAAAACTCATCATGTATGCACAAAATTCGTTGCTGCAACTTCTCTACAAGTTACCTATACAAAAATAATTGCAATATTCACTTTGATTTTTAGACAATACCAACTTATCCTCCTATAGTCTTACCACTGGACATAACTAACATTAATTCTCTACAATCTGAAGTAGGGAAAGTAATTGAAATTCATGGACAAGTTGATGTTTTAGTTAATAATGCTGGTATTTCTCATAGAGGAGAGGCAGTTAATACAAATGTAGATGTAGACATAAAAGTAATGCTCACAAATTATTTTGCCCAAATTGCATTGGCAAAAGGTAAATAGCTATGAGTAGGTAATAGCTAGTTTGATAAAAAATATAGATTTTTATGTATTAAATATGTGATTTCACAGCTGTGCTTCCGTCTATGATAAAACAAAAGTATGGTCATATAGTATGCATAAGCAGCGTACAGGGAAAAATTGCTATTCCACACAGGTCAGTCTATTTTATCTATATACGCATAATACGGTTTAATAATGTCAATGTCATTGTCTCAGATCTGCATACGCTGCATCTAAACATGCATTACAAGCATGGTGTGATAGTTGTAGAGCAGAGTTGGCTGATCAAAATATAAAAGTTAATGTTATCAGTCCTGGTTATGTACGCACTGCTCTTTCTCTCAATGCCTTAACAGGGAGTGGACAAGTCTATGGAGGTGAATAAATAGGGCAATGTCATCCACATTAGATGTAATTATTTTCCTAAGCAAATTTTTTGTTGTAGTAATGGATAAATCCACAGAAGAAGGATACTCTACCGAGTATGTTGCACAATGCATTTTAAAAGCAATATTGAAGGATGAGAAGGATGTAGTTATAGCTCCATTTACTTCAAAGATTGCAATATATTTGCGAACTTTATGTCCACCGCTTTATTTTTGGATTATGCAAAAACGGGCAAGAAAGTCTGAGAAAGACGCATAATGTTCAACATTATATTAGAAAATATTTTCAAAATATTTTACATTTTCGAAATATGTAGTAATATTTTGCTGTATCACATGTTGTACATAAAACGAAATCTAGAGTGTAACAAATTTTTAATATTTATCTGTTGTCACTGATAGGCATAAGATACACATATTTTACATGTTTCTTTTATAAAAATGGGAAACAATGCTATTAATTAAAATGAACGTAATTATATCCAAACTATAGTTTATTGTTATGCCACTGAATAATGGCATTTGTGTACAGTATATGCATTTTAATACTACAAACGCTTTAATGGAATTAAAACTGAAGCACTTTGAAATACAATGTATGTGTCATTTATTACTTAAAATCGTATACAACATAAAAATCACGTTTTACACAATAAAATTTTAAGATGAACTTATAAAGTAATAAAGTCTGGGTAAGTACAAAATAAATGCTTGAAAAATGCGTAATGATTAATAAATTCCATTCAAGTTATAAATGACACATAAATATGAACCTACCTAATACGCAGTTCAGTAAAAATGTGAATTTTCTCACAGATGTTATTTAATATGTACCCTCCTCTATGTTACATCTATAGAATCACTGTTATATTATGACAAGTATTTGGCTACAAATTCAGACATAGAATATTACATATGTATAGCATACAGGGATTGGTATAAACTCTGTTGTCATGGCAGGATCATTAACAATCATTTGGATGTAGTAGTTTAAGATATCGAGTTTTTATATTGAATTGATGTTACTCAAACACTTCCTTTGCACGAGTATGCGTTTGTAGTGTATATGTAATTATTACATAGAAGTCATTTTATATTCATCTTTTTAACATACAGAAAAAACAGACAACTTCTTAAAATCTATAGTAAAGTATTTTCTATTACTGACTTTTCCCCTTCCATTTTTTATCATTGTTTTCTCTGTTAATAGCAGCCTTAAGCAAATAAACATCACAAACCAAGTTTTTTACATAAGTTTCTATATTTTTGTATGTTTTAAAAATGTGTATACAGTTCTTAACGTCTTTAAAGTAGTAGATTTTGTGATGAAGTGGCAACATTTTGTGCTGTAGATGTTACATAGCTATACAGTAATTGAGGAAGATGTTCCTTAGTTTTCGTATTTTATTTGATATCTTTAAAACAAATATTTGAAATGCATTATATATATTCTTAAACATCTATCAATTATCTAATATATGTACAAATACATGCAAGAATTTATTAATGCACAAATGGACTGCATGTTGTTACAGAAATTTTTCACATATTTATTAGACAATACAATACAGTACATCATTAACTCAATGGAATATTTAAGAAATTTACTTTCTGACGTTACGCGTGTTTGTAAATCGCATAATGATACTCTTATGTAATTAAGAAATATTCTATGTGTTATGCCAATAATCATGCTTGTCAAAAAATGTGATTAAAAATAATGCACTTCAAAAAGTGTTTCGAATGGATTTTTCTTTCAACGTGGGTGAGAAAATCTAGGCAACATTCTCTGTTGTATTTTGTATGTAGTATATCTATCTACTTTATTTACATTCTAAAAATATATAATTCTAAATCCAGCTTTGCAGGTATATGGTTGCAATTTTGTATAACTCTAAGAACACTTATATCAGTAGGTGTTTCACTTAAGTGATTGCGTGAATATGATCGTGTCTTTCTCTGCATTAAACTTAACTGTGACAATAGAATCAACAAGATGGAGATCATAGAGTAACAATACGAAGTACAAAGAAATATAGAGCTTTACATGGAAAACTTTCTTAGAACAGGCTACATTTTCTTTTATACCCTGTGACATATACTCTTCTTCTCTATTGTAAAATTAGCATCCACCTATAAGGTAGTGTCCAAACATAAAAAAAAGAAAATAAACATTGAGCGACAATATATCCTTCATGTGACTCAACAATCTCCATTAATATATGCAAAAACATCTGTATTTCTTTTTGTAATTCACAGAGTTCTATGCTAGGCCTTATTACGATCATATACAATACATCGTACGGCCTACCTTACTGTTTTTTGCAACATAGTTTCTTTCATTCTGCAGACATGAATAATTTCATTTAAATGCCTGATATACTCTCCAGGCACTGATGCTGAGTGCAACCAATGTGATGGTTGTGTGAAGAATTCTTCTTCTCGTATCATCTTTCCTTACAAGGAACGTTGGGGAAGATGCTCCCAAAACAGCTAATAGCTCTTCGTGGGGTAATTTACTTGTGTCAGTCTCGACTTGATACTGGCAACAAGGATCGAACTGCCATGAAACAGTATAGAGTCCACAAGATATTACAGATATAAAACCTAGTGGACCACAAATATAGGGTCGGTCACCCCATAGCATACCTACGAAAAATATCATAATATATTCTTTGCATACATGATAATATCATTATTTATGGAATGTAGATTTTATTGTTTATAAACCTGTGGTTATGGCGGCAAGACCGAACAACGCTGCAGTCTTATGAAGGCAGTTTCCAACTGCTATCCATCTGGAGGTTTCATCACCTAACTTTGATGGTTCAATAACAATTAAACTGCACTCAGATTCAAGTGCTCTTTCTAACTCATACTCGAATGTTTCATGAGCGTTTTCATTATCGTACACCTCCCTGATGATGGCGACATTCGAAGAATCATCCCTGTAAAAAAATTTAAATTTTAACTTCAATATGTCCCTATTGCTGTTGTGTACAAACATTATTCATTCATTCATCCATTAAAAATCATGACATTCTCATTTCATATTACACATACGCTACTATGGGATCATCATCCTTATTCGGAAATTACAAAACATTTGCATATTTATTTTTAGTGACTTGTTCCAACCTATACAATCTTTATCACAAATTCTCGCTTTTATGTGTTATGTAAGATGTTGATTGGAACTAATCAGCGTCAGAATTGTTTGAATACAAATAGGTTTGTGAGAGAAGGAACTACATTGTTCTTCCCGTTTTAACGCTCAAGTAGCGCTTTCGTTGAATTATAACAGAAACCGATCGGTGGTAAGTAAATAAGTTTTAATAATCAAAGATTTACAATGCAACTGACAGCAGTTTTCAAAATTCGAAGGAAACACCAAACGCACCGAGAAAGCATCATTCATTCCTAATAGAGAATTATTTCCAGTCTTGAATCAAGATGAAAATTTGCTGGTTAGCGAAATTCATAGACATGTAGCAGAGATTGTAAAAGACAATTCTCTCAAATATAATGGAATAAGTGTGAGGTTATTTTATTTCTAAATGAATATTGTACCGTCGTTATTAATTGCGCTGTGTACATTGAAGGTAGTTAGAGATATTATATCTCGTATAGAAAGCCGAAAATAATTTCGCCTACGAACCTGTCACCAGCTTCATCTACCATCTTTACAGACAATCCTCCAAACACTGGAACGCAGGCCTGGATGAACCGGAAGAGAAATCCCGAACATCGAACCGGATGCAAATATCAGCTGATTCTACACAAGCTTTCGTATGACTCGAGTCGTACATTGTATTCCAAGTTTGTTCGAATTTTCATTCGTGCAAGATCAAGAAACACCTGCACGTATCTATTTCTCCGAAATTTTTTTTCAAGGGTCGATCACTCGTATTTTTAGCGTTATTATCTTCAGTGCTAATTCCGATATGTCGAGTCAAAGGAGTATTGCTCTGGTGTACGATATTACAAACTTTTCACCATACAGATTATCTTAGCACACCAATAATTGTACCAAGTATTCAAGTATAATGCATCAACGTTCATTAAATTAATTGGCATTGCGAAAGACTTGAATCGCATTCAAATATTTAAATACTCCGCGATTGAGCAACGCCTATCACCGTTCAATGGAAAAGTGTTCATTAAAATTACTTCATAAGAAAAATTCTACTAGATATGAATTGGACGACCCAAGTTCTGCAATCGTCAAGAAAATCCATTGCACTGCAGAAAATTGTATAAATATTTCTGAAGAATTCTTTCTTGTTGACGTGTCAAGGTTTCGAACGCACTGTACGAAGTGGTTAGAGAAGAAAGGCCAGAGATGTCGCTGGCGAGAACTTCATCCTACAAGAACGGAAGACGTTGCATCTCACACATCGTGAAAAATCTTTTCATCACCTAGAATTTCATATAAGTACCTACTTACATTTTATCAGCGTTTTAATAATACAAATCTGTTCGAGGCCCGAGCATTTTGCTCGAAAATGAGCGCGCGCATTTCAAAAATGTTTCCACGCAGCGGGATTCGTCGGTCGGTGGTGGGGGAAGACTGCCTCGAATTCGAGCATGATTGTTCGTTCCGAACGATTAGAAAAAATTGCGAGACTTTGCAGGTAACAATTAGGCGACAGGTGAGAAGGGTTAGGAGAGAAGAGAAACGCGAGAATCGCGTGTCGAAATCGGTTGAAATTGTGGCGGCGCTGCGTGTTTGGTTCGTCGGAGAAAGGGACTGGTTGGTCGACGGCGTAGTCCGGAGCCTGGGCGTGCGTGCTGCGGTCGATCGAGCGAGAGTGAGCGCTGCGGACGGCATAGAGGCCGAGTTAAACGAGCCAGATCGCAGATGGACGTCCGCGGGAGCGTTCTGTCATGGAGAGCGCGACGCGACGTGTCGTTAAGTGTGCCCGAGTGTCGTCGACGTGCTCGTGCTCGTGGTCGTTGTCGTGGCCGTTGTCGTTCTCGTTGTCGTAGTCGTCGCGTGTGCAACGTTTCGGGTCGCGTCGTGGGCTTATTGCAGTGACAGTCGACGGAGCGCGAGCGGGATAGATAGAGAAGGGAAGAGAGACAGGCGGATCGTGGTGCTCGTGGTGCTACTATCAATACATCGTGAACTGTGCCAGCCGAATAATTATATCGGAACCACGTCTCTCTCTCTCGCTGGATCCCGAGGCGGATTCCTGAGGAGAAAGAACGAGAAAGAGAGATAGAGAGAGAAAGAGAGCGAGGAAGAAGGAGAACGGTGATACTTCGTCGATCGACCAATCGGACGCACGTGCGTTCGACGTCCGGATTCGTCAAATAATCGATCCGATCGACGAGATCGGTGCTGCGGGCTGTGACACGCGTTAATTCACGGTGCAGGTGAGCGACTTCTCTCTCTCTCTCTATCGATCTGTCTCTGTGCCTCGGATGCGATCCGTGCGTTTCGGTGCGTCGCATTCGATCCACGTGTTGTTTGGGACACGGGGCAGGAAAGATTGTCAACAAGAAAGCGAGGTGAACAGAGAGAGGAACGGTACCAGGCGGAAGGGAAACGAGGACAGGGAGAAGTCACCTGCTGTCGGACAACGGAACGGATCGTTTCGCGTCCGACGGACAGCGGTACACGTGCGTGTTTCCGGTTCCGCGTGACACAAACGCATTTGTAAACACGGAGCGACGCACTCGGTCTCGCGTGCATTACAAAATTCCGTTCGACAGTGCAAGGCTCGTGTCGCGTACAGTGTGTGTAAACAAAAACCGGGACCGGCGCGGAGAGGCGCCGAACGACGTTCGGAGTTCGAGTGCTACAATATTATCAGACACAACACGCTCGAGGGGGAATCGCGACAGAGATCGCGGGCCCGATAAATCACGGGATTGATCGGGTGTGACGGAACAAGGAACGACCGGCTCTGGAAGTGTGATCCGCGCACGGAACGAGAATACGAAATCCTGTTAACTCGATCCGTTAACGTAACGGGCACGGAATAGTGGCTGTACGGGAACTGCTCGGTGGCGCGTATACACGCCAGCCGACGGACCGGACGGAATCGCGCGTAAACTGAAAAGCGGTTGTCCGGCGACGGCGCGACCATAATAACAGCCGGGTGTCGAGGCCGTGACGGGACGAGACGAGACGGGACGGAACGAGACGACGCGTTGTTTCGCGGGGTTAAGGTTGCCGGTTTCCGCGGCGCGGCTCGGCGCGGCGGCGAGGTCACCGAGAGAGGGCTGCGGGCGACGCGTGTGAAAGAAAGAAAGGGTAGAGGGAGGAAAAGAGGCGAGCGATGCTGTCCGGTCGTCGCGGTTAATTCGCACGTGTCGCGATGTCGGCCGGCACGGCGGGCGTCCGTGGCACCGGCGCCGAGTGCAGGAAGTTCGCGCCGAACATATTCAACAAGAGCAAGTGCAGCAGCTGCTTCAAGCAGAAGGAGGAGCACAGCGCGGAGGCTCTGGAATGCAACAGGGTGAGTTTTGCTTGATGGACTCTGCCTTTCTCTCTCTTCCGAGCGCGGCAGCTCGAGTGCGTGCGTGCGACTCCGGTTTTCCCTCTCGCTCCAGCGCCAGCCGACACCGCGTCCTTCCGTCTTTCTTGCGCTCGCGGGTCGCGACGCGGTGCGACGCGCACCTATACGCCGCATCCCGTCGCACTCTCACGCGGTTGCGTAGCCGGTCCATCGCGACCGGGCATTATTTTCTCTTTGTTGCTCGTCCCTCGAATTCCTTGGCCGCGCTACCCGTGATCGGGACCGAGCTCTCGGGAAGGACGAAGGTCCTGTCGGGGAGGGACACGTCGATGTTATGTAAGACGAGCGTGTTACCGTCGTTACCGGTCAACAGGATTAGTGCACGCATGCGCTCGCGCAAGCCTGCTCTGCACGCGGGATCTCGCCGATTTTCGAACGCGGCGCGGATCTGCGTTCTATCTATCGGGGCAAATCTCAATCTTCATTTCGTCCAATTGCTACGCTTTTCGAATTTTTTCAAATCTTAACACTAAATCTAACACGGTCAAACGATTGGTTCCTTATTTGAAAATTATTATAAGAATTCAGACATTTTAATGGACAACGATCGCATGAATTATATTATTGGAACAGCTACTGTAACAAAAACTGTACGAAATCTAAATAAATTGGATCTTTTCATTTTTGTCAAGCAATGCATGTTAGTCAATTTTACCGATCGATAAGTTTAGTGTTAATATCGAAGCGTTCGATTGACTATCATCCTTAGATCTTTTTATATATACGACCAAAGCGTCCTTAACAATGGAATAAAAGACAGTTTATCGTCGAAAGTATCGTTGGATTAACAGTTGCGCGAAAAGGAATTTAATTTGCGCGCGACAGAGGAGATCGGCACGCGTTCCCGAGCAATTTTCAAATGATATAATCGACTGATAAGTGTTGCGAGAAATGCGATGACTAATTGAACGCGGCTTGCTTTCTTTCACCGATAAAATCATTACGGAAGTTTACTTTACGAGATCGTTTTCTTTGAGCCGCTTTCTCTAATGGGTCGTCGAACTCCTCGAGGTGTGTAACCACATTTTCTTGGAAAAATTCGACTCTTCGTCGATTGCAAATTTCGAACAAATCCGATCGACTCACGGCCGTCGAAAGGGTCGCAGCTATTGGTAGTTTATAAATAAATGCGGCTAAAAATAACGCTTTCACGTTCGGGGGACATAAATACCAACCGAGGAACGGCTCAAGAAAAAAGACCAGGGAGTCTTTGCCGTTTCCTTTCTTCCCCCGTGGTTTTTATTTACAACGGGCCCGGCGAGCAGGCCGATGAGCAAAATTGCCTCGTAAAAGGCAAGGGGGAGTGTAAAATAAAAACGTTAAAAATCAATTCACGCTGCGCGTCGTACGGTACCGCCGAATAGCAGCTCTGGGAACGCGTATATGTTAATATCGCGAAACGGTTAATATCGCCGCCGTTTAAAGTCCGTTCGATAAGTCGATGTCGATACGGTTCCCTTTGTTTCCACCGACCCGATCGATTCCGCGATCGTCCCGTATAGTTTCCTCCGGTTTTCTTGCTCCGGAACGCGATGCTCGTTTGTTGGCTCATTCTACGTCGTATCCGTGGCTTGGCTAACAGCGTTATTTCTCCAAGCAGAGTCGATATATTTTGCAATTTTCTCAGTAACAACCGTTCCGCGGAAATCTGGGATAAACGCTGAGGCATGTGACGCGATTATGCTATCAATATTTTACTTTTACGAAACGCATGCATCATCGGGCTATATGTGCTCGGGATGAATCGGAAGAGATAAATAGATGCGAAGAAGCCAAAGCGAAGATTCGACAAACTCGTTTAATAATTTATCGTAAATCCGTAATTTCAGTAAAATAAAATATCTGAAATTGATCGTATTAACGCATCCGATATGATGGTAAAGGGGACAAAGTAGAAGAAAATTCGAGTACTGAATACTCGTGCTCCATGTATGGATCACAAAGCCAACGCACGATTTCCAAGCACCGCGTCCATTATCCTGTCCAACCCTCGTGTTTCCGGTACCGAAAATCGCCGGTTTCACGATCTCGTTGGTCCGCCGAGCGGTCACGATCCCGTAAATCACGTTTTATCGCGGAGGGTTACGAAAACGACCGAAAGTCATATCTCCTCGGTTATTTTCGTTCGGCCGATGCAGGAGGGGTGAATTCGTGAGCGCACAATGGGACACGTTCCCCGTGGTTTGCGCCGTTGCAAATTTCGGAATGTCGGCAGCCTTGCGACCTGTTCTCGGTGCATTCCAGCCGTCTTCTCCCAGCACCCCTACAACAGGGCCCTTTCGAGAGTTGTTGGCTTGTCGGCTTTCGCCTGGATGCGGTATCTCTGTATCGGTTTATTCTCCTCCTCTCTCTCCCTCTCTCTCCTTCCCACCGACTCTCCGGCTCTTCACCGCTCTCTCTCTCTCTCTCTTTATCGCTCTCCCCGTCTCTCTTCGGCAACGCTGTCCCCCATATAACCGCAAATAACGAATGCATACGCAATCCAACCTTTCTTTACTCCTCGGTCACACGGTTCTTCGTCTCCCGGCTCGTAATTTGACGAGGAGAGCCTCGAATCGAAGGAATTTGACCTTTCGCAATCTTTCTCGCGGCCCTCTACCGCGAGCGTGTTCTACGCTCGGCCTGCGATCGGTCTCGCGGAAGTTGGAACGCACTCGAACGACCCGGCTCGATTTTATCCGCCGATTCCGTCCGATTTTATCCGCGTTCGTAGGATTAATCGCGAGAGCATTGCGCGGCCGCGGTGCCCGCCGGCGTCGATCACGGAGCGGAAACGCGGCCGCGATACCTCCGACTCTCCACGATCCCTCGGTTTCTCCGGGGGAAGTAACGACCACGTTCGATACGTTAGAGACCGGCCGTGGCCGCAGATCGCCCTCTGGGGCACTGGCTTCGATTCGTCGAAAGCGAGAGCCACGAAGCCACGGCCGTCCGGGCCGGCCTGCGTTGCAGCAGCGAGATGCTGGACTCTGTCCAAGGGCTGTGCAGAAGTCGACTCCTCGAAGTTTCTCGCCCGACTTGGAATTTTTTTTCCGGAGATTGTGCGTTAACGATCCATCGTTGGGGTTAAACGACCGTTTCCGAGCTGTGGCTCGCTTAGCGCCGAGCGATACCGGTTAATTAGAATTTTCGCGCACCCTGACGCCCTCTCGCCGGGGGATCGCGATCCCCCTTAATTTCCGTAATCAGCGGCCTGCCGGGCCCGACTCGTTCCGCGTTGCGCTGTGAGAAAGTGATCAAAAGTAGCCGGGCGCTCTCGAGAGCACAATCGACCGAGGGACGATCGATAAAATCCGAGGCTGTGCGTACACGTTGTTTTCTGGCGTCGTCGGGGTCGGGCTCGGGGGGTGTGGAAGAAGCAGGGCCCCGGGGGCCACGTTGTGCCTGACCAGCCATTATCGGTCCGCAGCTCCGTATTTTCTGTACGATTACTTCTTCGTGAGCGCCTCGGTAAGTGGCCTTCGAGAAATAATTTCCTGGGCCGACCGGCCGAGAAGACCGTCTATCTCTCTTTCTCTCTCTCTCTCTTTTTCTCTCTTGGGGAACGGTCGACGCGACGTCTCGGCTCGGCGCGGTGTAGCGCGGGCACCGAGGGGGCTCCCTGAAATTTTGATCCGGTGAAACGATCTCGAGATGCCTTACGGTACCGTCTGCTCGCCGGAACACGTTCTTCGCGAGCCTCGAGATGCGCGTACGTGTTTTCGCTGTCGATTACAAGGCTGCGCGTTCTGATCACGCGACTCGGCGAATCCCTCGCTGCCGGCCGAGAGCCAGTCGCGCGTACCTACGTCTCAATTTCCAAGCTCCTCGAGACCGTGCTTAACGATCTGCACTCGTTTCCGACCGGGATCCGCGCCGCTGCCAGGCTCGGGGGACCACGGAACCTGGGAGCCGATTGCTCCGGCTGCGATCGCTGTGCCAGTCGAAGCTCGGTCGCCGACAATCGGCGGAAGAGCAGCAGTTTCCCTGTCTGAGATCGCGATGTCGACTGCTTCGTGTTAATTACTACCATCGTGCTCAGTCCCCCTCCCTCAGGCACCCCCTTAATTTTGCATCCGCTTCTTCGAGGTCAATGTTGCTCTTCTTAATACTTAGCTAATCGAATGGGGAGACCATTTGACGTAATTTTTTCCTTAGCGAATGTGCAATTCTCAGCTTTGTTTACGAATTATCGAGAAGAACAGTGACCAATGAGAGGCGAGATCAGCTTTTTCCGTTTGTTGATTCGGCCGCCTAGCGCCAGCTGATTTCGCCTCTCATTGGTCAGAGTTCGTCGTTAATAACACGTAAACAAAGCCATGGACTGCATTTTCGTTAACACTTTGCCGGCCGCTCATTTCGAAATTCGCTTCTCTCGAATCCTAAAGTTAAGCAATAAAAAAATTAATTTACGTCTAAATTGCATACCAATTTAGTTAGCCAAAATATCCTAAGCTCAAAAATATTAGTGCTGGCCACTTACAAGCATAGTGGAAACATCGACGCTGCGCTGAGCCGATGTCACGCTTACGTGACGCCGGCCGATAACCGTTGGCGAGCAAAAGTCACGCCAGCGTGACAGCGGCCGGCACAGTGTTAAGGAAAAGGTTGCTTCAAATGACCTCAGGAGTCCCTCATTTCCCGATCCCAATTGGCTTTTGGAATACCCTGTATAAAAGACGA
>CM052150.1:1485070-1499454 GCA_028455555.1 Augochlorella aurata
AGACTGGCTTATCGCTCGAGGACAAAAGGAGGAGCGACGCTGACACGTAACCTCATTTGAATACGTTACACGCCGCGAAATAACAGTCGTACGGGCTCATGGCGAGACCCGATTAATTGTGCGGGCCCCGCGAGGCCCCGACCAGCCTCCTGCACGCGAATGCAAATCGACCGCCGCCGCGCACAGGTGGAAATTACGATTGCGCCGCGCCTGGCCGGAAACCAGACTGGCGACTTTTAAACAAACTGTCCCGGGCCCTCGTAAAGCGGCCGGCTCGCGCAGCCTCGCGCGGCCTCGCGTAACCTCGGAGTTACGCCGACACCGAAAATTGCCAGGCCTTTTTTATCCCGAAGATTGGATTACTCCCCGCGAGCTCCGCAGAAACGGATGCGAAGTCTGGTTCTGGTTGCGTCTCTGCAAAGGCCGGACAATAATATCGATTTCATGGACGCACCTGCAATTATCTCTACGGCGGACGGTCGTAGGAAATGGTGGCCGGTGCCGTCTGCGGCCGGTGATCGATCGAGAGAAAGGAAGACCCGACCTATTCGACGAATAAAGCGAGTCTCGCGCCGATCGCCGCGGCAATTCCGAAAACTCCTTTTCTCTCTTTTTTCGCCGATAAACTCGCTCGTAAACAAGAGAAACCACCATTTAGGTTTTGCTATTAGAGGAGCCGCTGCGAAACGCGCCGGCTACAAATCGGAGAACATGCGAGCTCGACGAGCGTGTCCGGCGTCGGATGCCCGGTGCCGGGCACGTATGAAGAGGCTCGAGCGCGTTGCGCGCCGGTTGTCGCGCGTCGGGAGTCGCCGGCTAATTAAGAGCCGGGGAAAAGTTTATCGGCGCGGCGTACGCGTGTTTTCGCCGCGCGGAACAAGGATGCCGGAGCCGACGAATCCTGCACGTGCTCGTTTCCAATCAATGGCACCCTCCTCGCGAGAGCGGCCGCTCGGCATTCTCCTCGCACGTGCCGATGGCAGTAACCTCGAAGACAATGACATGCCGGCGACGAGCGCGTCGCCGCATGTAAATGTAACCTTTCGCGAGTCTATGGAAGACGCTGCTGCGCGAGTGAAAGGTGCGACGTGTCTCTCGATCCCGCCAGACCGATCGAGACTCTCCAGGAACGATTGGGAAATGCCAGCGCGAACGCGAAGCGACGGTAGTCGGAACGACATTGTTTTTGCGCGGCGAACGTCCGCGACGTCGCCGGTGGCAACCGATTATAAAAATCGGTTATTTTTCTCGCACGCGATCCACGGATCGCGAGATCTTAATCTACGACTACGGTATCTGATCCGCGAAGCTGATCGTGCGCGAACGGTTTGTGCAAACACATTGATCGGTCACCGACGACCTCAAAACTTCCATGGAATCCAACTGTTGGAGAGGAATCGACCGTACGCATAGGGTCTAACTTTATTGGTGGGACATTCGTATCCTATTTTGTCCAACCCGCACACGCCTAGAAGAGTCGATCACGCGGATCGGTTTTCCTTTGGAGACTCCCAGCACCCCTCGGACCACTCTCGCCAGCCTTGAGCGACCTTCTTCCCTTTTCCTGCGCCGTTCCCATCGCGATAATTAAGACAGAGTCGCGCGGGCTGCGTGGCCGATCCCTCTTAGCTGCTGATTAAATGTTATTTTTAATCCTGCCGTTTCCATGCGTGACTTAATTGCCAGCGAGAGGCTGGCATCGCGAGGAAGCCGGCTTAACGACGCCGAGTTCCAAAGGCGGAGCGGGGCCCGGCGTCGGCCGGGGACTGCGGCGGGGTAGAATTTAGCCGGGCCCCGGTAAAAATTACGCGAAATTCCATTCCTCCGCGGAAAATTCCGAGGCAATTTCCGAGCAGCCCCGCCGGCCGTGTTTCTGCGCTCCGCGGGGTGCTTCCAGCTGAACGCGACCTTATTTAGCGCGCCAGGAATTCCAGCCACCCGCCCCGCGGCCCTCCTCCGGAGCACCGACAGCTACAGGAGCCTCCAGAAGGCCCAGCTTCGGCACCGTGCCAAAGAATTCGCCCCTGAATTCCGCGGGAATTCGTTCAGCTGGAATCACCTTGTTCCCTGCGTCGCTGGACAACGCTCATAGTCCGAGGGTCCCGCCCCTTGGTAACCTAGCTAGAGACTGACTTCTTCAAGGCTGCCCGCACCTGCGCACCCTTTGCGCTCTCGATCGCATTTTAGTGGCGTATAATAAAGTCTTGTACCTGGAGAACTGCCGTAGAGCACCGGCATTTTTCAGTCGATCCTATAGAGTTGCTTGTTGGATGCTGCAAGCGGCCTGCACCCTAACCAAATGCTCTTAACGCTGAAACTAGCGAGGTATAAAATCGGTGAACAAATATCGCCCTATAAAAATTACAAGATTGAGTTTATTCGAGTATTGCATAATTTTTATAATAATACGTGCCTGCACAAATAGAGCTGCGTCTACACGACACCGCAGTTTCTTTTCTTCTTGGTCCCTTCGCGACCTTCTTTCAGCAGCCTCTTCCGGGGAGCATTAGGAGCCGGTTGCGCAACATAATAGGTAGCTAATAAACTTAATAACGTTCGATTTTGATTAGCGGCGCAGCCCGACGTCGATCGCGAAAGGTCGGCCCGTTAGGGTTGCGCCTAACTCGGCTCCGCAATAATTCCGTTGCGTAACTGTTGCGGCTCGAGGCGGTGGGGGTAACTGTGATTGGTCGTGTGTCGCGCACCTACGTCCAGGATCTTCGGCGAGCGTCCTTTAACCTCGAGCTCGTGCCTCGAGCAGCGAGCGCGCGAGAGAGACAGAGATAGAGAGATACGGCCTCACTCTTTACATTTTACGTAACGATCCCTCGGAGCGTCCTCGTTCGTTCGATCGCTCCAACGTTCGATCGTTCGGCGTTGGTCGCATGACCGGCTCCGGGTGTAAATCAATCAGCCGGCCCGGCCCGGCCGCGACCGCGGCCGCGAGATTCGAATCGCGAAACCCCGCAGCCGTAGACTGTAGACACACGACGGTGCGCAGTGTGCCTGTCGCTTCTAGGAAGGCAGGTTGCAGGTGTTGCCATCGGACCGCTCCGATAGCGTCATTTAAAATCGTTGCTTTGCAATCAGGGCCGCATCCAGGTCGCCTCGGACTCGGCCCGCTCCTCCGGCTCACCTGTTCCCGACCAGGAACACGCTGTTGTTACGGAGCCGATCGCTCGATTCGAACAAATGTTCCCGCGATAGGCCAAGTAGAATTAAACAAACTAAACGTTGGATAGTATCCGATACGGGACTTCGCCAGTGCGCTCAATCTAGGAAAAATCTACGAGCGGTGTATCTATCGACATCGAAGCCAAGAAAATCATGGCTCAATCTCCCCCTAATTTCGAGGTTCGTGGAACCTCGTCTTCCCAGAGCGAATGCAGTTCTAGGTTCCTACGAGCTGCGGTGCATCCGTCTCTGACGCAGCCGGCGTCCCCCGGCGCGGCACGCGAGATTACGCGAATTGTTCGCATCTGCATCTGCATATCTCCGCGACTGTAATTGCAGACAGATGTACCTGGAAACGCGGGATCGAAGTGTCCCCGATGCTCGCTTCCACCTGGAATTCCGGTTTTTACCGAGTGGGAAACCGCGTTCCTTTTAATCTGAAACGCTGGCCGGGCTTTTCCTGCTGTCCCCAATTAACGGTAGTGCCGCGATAGTCACCGGGCCCCCCGGCCGTTGTCGTTTTATCGTCGGGCCCGGAGCATCGCACTCGCAGCCGTAGCCCGTTTCTTCGAATCGACGCGTCGCCGTCGATACCCGCGCCTATCGGCCTCCCGTTGGCGACGATACGTCGCGTTGCCTCGCCTCGCCTCGCCTCGCCTCGCCTCGCCTCGCCTCGCCTCGCCTCGCCTCACTTCGCCTCGCCGCGCGTCGGTGAATCGATAGTTCGACATGCCTTACACACTTTGCTACTTAGATCCTGTCCTCCTGCAGGACGTCCCGCGCGATAACAGGCTCCCTGCGCTCCACGGGCTCTACGCGCGACAGATAAGGCCCACTTTTCTCCCCCTCTCTCCTTTTCGCCGCCACTCTCTCGCCCTCCCCTCGTTATAAGAATCCGGGGAATTCGGATTTTTCGTCTGCGGAGAATCAATACGCAATTCCTCACGAGCTCCCGGGAGCAAATAGTCGAAGTACGTTCATGATTAAGTATTTCGTGCGAGCAATTTGTTTAATGAAGTCGAAAGCGAAGAGTTGGGACGCGCGGTCTTATCGCGACGGATGCATGGGTAGGAAATTCCGCTCTGAAAAATCCGAAACCGTAGCTCCGTGATCGATTCGCGGAGACGGACGAGGATTGCCGAAAGTTGATGTCGAAGATGTAGAAACGAGGAGAGGGACGCGGAGCCAGTGGCGCGCGAGGCGATTCGCGAAATCTTCCGAGAAGAAGATGTATACCGTTAATTGAATAAAACTCGGCTTCCAAGTAGCGGCTTCGAGCCGTTTATGCAGATTGCACCGGGGGCCCGGCCCGGACCAGCCCGACCCGGCCAAAGCGAAGCGCAGCTTCCGCGAGCTCGTAACCGCGGACGACGACGTTTCGAGAGAACTGTAAACATTGCGTCCTGGCAGTCGTAAGACACGTTCCGAGCGCGGCCGAAGCGAAGAGGTTCTACATGCAGCCTCAATAAAATGCCACCGGTCGGATTACCGCGGCAATATAACTCGGCTAACATTGCTCGAAACGGGTATTGCGCAACGAATATTACGAAAACGGAATATGGTACGCGCGCGAGACTCGGCGTACTCCTACCTGGCGAACCTCTGCCCGAAATTCCTCCCCGTCGGGAACGATCTTGATCGCCGGCAGATATATGGAACGGCACCGTTTATCGTTTTACGTCTCGGTTTATTACGACCGACAATCACCGAACTCCTCCGTCCCGCGTTTGCCATTTCTCGAAGGCTCTGACAATTTTTAAGCCGTGCGAGGTCAGCGATTTATCGCGCTCGCTGAGGAATACTATTTTTTTGGAGACAATTGGTGCGTGAAATTTAGGCGACAATTAACCCTAGAAGCACCCTGTTCCATTTTTCGACATAAGCGACATCGTGGGGTTGCGATAAAATAAAATCTCCTTAGTCAAAATATTGTTGCGCGTTTTGTCGGCTCCACACGTTACGTGTGGAGGCATTTTATTAACAGTTTTCTACTATGTAGAATTACTCTACAAATAGCCAATATGTTACAGTTCTTTGTATCGAGATGCAAAGACACAAGTTGATCGCCCGGCGGTACAATCTCAACTGTCTATTGTCCGTCGGTACAACGATTCCGTGACAACCCTTATCTTCTGTTATT
The DNA here is from genome assembly GCA_028455555.1 of Augochlorella aurata. NCBI lineage: Eukaryota > Metazoa > Arthropoda > Insecta > Hymenoptera > Halictidae > Augochlorella > Augochlorella aurata. Next base: position 1,490,385 of record CM052150.1, read on the forward strand.
TCCTTAGAGGTTGTCGACTTCAGGGCAGTATCACATTACAGCGACTTGATTTGGACAATTCGCCGTAACAATATTATTTATTATTCTCCGAATATAAAATATGATGTACGACATGAGCTTGCGTACACGTTCGCAGAGAATTTAACAATATTGCGGGGTAGTCTGCAATTCCACGGGGTCGTTCCAGGGTTAACACGTGTATTGAAATGATATTATTAATTGAAAAATGTCAATGCGATGTTTGCGATCGAAGAAAGATCGCTGGCAGACTTGCAACAGTCACGATCACTGTAAAAAGGTTCGAGAAGACCGATCCAGGATGTGGAATCGGACTCGAAACCGCGGCCAAGTGGCCAGGCGGTCAGGCGGCGAGCAACCGATAATCGTAATATAAGGATCGCATAAATCCACGGTTCCCGGGAGAAGTGTGTCTCGCGGTGATAAATCAGTATGTACCTGTTTTTCCATCGGATCACGAACACGCCGCGCGGCCAATAATTCCGCGGCAAGGCCGGTCTCTCCGGCGCACCGCGGCTTGTGTGCCGTCGAGAGTCGAGAGAGAAAGAGAGACCGTGGCTACGGCGACACATTTATCCTGGCTCTATTACTGAACACGGGGACGGTTCTTCCTGGTGCGAACTCGCATAATCGTCTATGCAGATCGAGAGGGAAGGGGGGCGAGGGCCACGGCCGTGGAACGATGAACGAACGAACGAACGAACCAACCAGCCAACGAACGATGGAAGCTTGGCTGTGCCGCCACGCGAGATGCGATACCAATTACAGAGCGGCCGGACACGTTCACCATGACGTACGGCCGATGATATTTTATGGTGGCGAGCACGGTACCGCTCCGCGCGCGGAACATTAGAAATCGATCCAATACATCACAGAGCTAGCCGGCTCGATTCGGTTTTCACGGCTCGTGCGCCGCCATTTTAATTTCAAATAAGCCCCGCCGCGTCGTGCCGTGCCGCGAGATAACCGTATTTAGCCCGGGAATTAATTACTCGGACGTTTAATATGCTCGCGGAAGAAATCGGGCCGAGGCCCCGGCTCTCCCGTCCTTCGGGTTAACGATATCGAGCCAACGAAACGATGGAAACGATCCGCAGCTATCTACGAACTGCCTTGTAAAACGCGATATTATTTCCTGCCCACAAGAGGACGATAAATTATAACGACAAGCAACTTTTATTTACATCGGCAATCCGAAAAGCTCGAGGTGCTGTCGCTTGTCACGCTTGCCACGTCGAAGGCCACCTTCGAAGACGCAACAATCTGCAACAATCTCGCGTCGGAGTTTTCGCGGAGACGGCGAAAGCGTAAGCTCCGTTCCTCTCTCCAATTTGTTAATTGACGATGCACGCTCGTGCTCAACCGGAGAAAGTGTTTGGAAAAAGTGAAACTCGTGCGTCTCGAACAGGTCCGCGGTCGTCGACGGGGCGTTCGTCTCGTTTTAAAGGTTTGAAGCGCAGTTAGCGTGCGACGCTCGGCTGAAAGAAAGCGGGTTTCCCGGACCCTTGTCTTCTTTCTTTCTTTCTTTCATTCTTCCATTCTTTCTCGGTCGGAGGTGGTCGACTACACCGGATTCCTCGGCGATCCTCGTTTCTGTTCCCGATTCTGGTTCTGGTTCCCTTGGACGCGCGACGGTCTCTTCGTCTTGTTTCTATCGAGGCATTGTCCTCCCGGCGCGAGGAGTAATGTAATGGGGCTCCCCGAACGAACGGGCTACGCCATTGTGTCGGGATTTATTGGACGCGGCCGGGGACAAAGGTTTGTCACTGCAAATTATGATTCGTGCACGCGCTCCCTCCACCGCCACGAGAAAGTCCTCGGCCAATTACCGCCTTTCTATTCTACGATCCACCGGCCTTTCGGATCGCGACCCTCATTTTTCCATAGCCTGTCGTTTAACTATCGTTCCAAGTATGTACTTAACTAAGCACTTAGTTAGAAGCTAGATACACGGGGCGTGTATCGAACGATCCTTCTTCGATCGGAACGATTCGATCTTCGCGTCCGATCTGCGTTGTCCTTTTTTGTCAAAAAAGCCACCGTCTTTTTTAACAAAATTCTTTGAATTATTCATTTGGTATTATTTATTTAGAAATATTTATTTGGTATTATTATTATTTATTTTCAAATTTTTTGAAAATATTGGCCGTCTCATTTTTGGGACATTGGCCGGACGAACTCCTGCAGATATAAAAAAACCTAATATTATAGATTTCAGTATATATATTTGTGTCCTAAAAAAAGGACAATGGCGGATATTGCGTTGAACACAGTTGAAACTATTGTTTGCGCGAGGTCAAGTTTCTTGGAATAAATGTTAATTATTCATCCGAGCTACGGAATCCGAGCTGTTCTTTTGTTCCGGGAGTTTCTAATGTTTCTTATCGACGGAACTCCAAGGCGACGCGTAACTTGACTCTTTTTTCATAGCGTGGGAGAGGGAAAGATAGACCAAGACTCACGATTTTATCGGAAGATCAGATTTCTTTGAAGAAACCTAAATTGCTTCCTCGAGCCACGGAATCTACGATGCTAATTAGCTTCCAGACCTTCGAATTGCTCCGATCGACGGAATTTCGAAAGAATTGTTGCTCCAGCCGGTGAATCGCTCTGCCGGAATTCTGGGATTCTTGAATCACGCCGTCAGCATCCGACTTCGTAAATCCGACGTATCTGGCGCAGATAAATTACAAAGTGGAAGGTTAGCTCTCCACGTGGGCGGAAATGGAGCAGGAGGAGGGGATAAAAGGTCACCGAGGTAGTCCCGTTTCTCTTCTGGTTCTTTTTCTGGAAGTTCGCTGATTTTTATGCGCATTCTTAGATCGAGCAGCAAAAATAGCTCGAGATCGCCTATCTGATCCAGTTCGCTACCAGTCGTACGGAATCTCTATTTCGACTATTTTCTCGGCGCCGTGTTGCGAAACCTGTAGTCGAACGACACGACCCCAGACTAAAAAAAGAAGCAGATAGAAACCTGTAGGATCTTAAAGGATTTCACCGGGTGAATTTTGGGAAGGAGAACGACGGCTAGCTAGCAACGATAGCGAGAGGCGTAGGGACCAGTTGGGATTCGGAGGCTTCAGAAAAAGGCCGCGGCTCGAAACCCGAGGCTTCGCAAAAGGAAGGCAACTTTCGAATCCGTCGAGCAACATTGTCCGAGAAGGTCCAGAGCCGGGCGGCAGCAGGTTTCGCGCGTCCTTGGGGCATCCTCGAGCCGTTTCGACGACTGTAGCACGGACGAGAGAATTCCGTGGACGACCCAGAAAGTTCCTGTCCTTCGCCGGGCAACATGGTAGCAACGTCGTATGAATCAGGGTTCGCGGGTCGCCGAGAGATATCCATCTCTCGCGGCCCCTCGACTCGGATAAGGGGGAAACGGAACGCAGGTGCGGCAGGTGAGCTACGCGGAAAATCGGCGCGCTCGGGCCCTCCTCTAGGCGTGGCCCAGTAAATAATCGCGGTCGACGAATTATCGCGGTGTCTGGCCCCGGCGGACCGTGAAGATAAAAATCAGCGAGTCGTCGACACCGAGAGTTGATCATCGTCTCGCCCCGGGCGCCTCGATCTCTCCGGTTTGCCTCGCTGCTTCGGTCCGCCTTGGTTCACCTTTACCTGCGTCGCCGCGTCGCCTCGCGAGTCGCGACGGACCGGCGAGTTTACCCGCGTCGGGTACAGCGCCGGGAAACCGGTGACCCGCGACAACGGCTCGCTCGTTCCGGGACAAAACTAGATCCGTATCGTTTCAACGCTCGTTTGTAACTCGCCGGGGGAATTCCAGCGGCGATTACTCGCCCCCTGGAAAACAGGATTCGATAACGAACAATGATCGACGACCCGCCGCTTCCACGAACCCCTTTGTCACCTTCGATTCTCGGACTCCGCTCGCGAGCTCTTAAATCCACCGGCTTCTTCCTCGATTCCAACCCGCTTGTTCTGCTCCCTGGATTACCAGCGGCTGGCTGTCTCGGTAATGGATCTCGCAGTCGTCGTAGCGACGTTGAGGTTATGCCAATGCGTTACAGGTTAACGACTTCTTTAACACGTTAAGGGCCACGCCGAATGTCGGAAGCCACTTGTAGCCGTCAGGCGGGCCTTGTCGGGCCGCTCAAAGTATATACTTTGTGTATATACTTTTATAGTCCCTACAACAAATCCTCAGTTGCATACATATCATAGCCCAGTTTGGTTCAGTCTCCAAGTTTTCTCGTACCTCTTCTTGCCAAAAATTCAAAATTTTGTTGGCCTAAAAATCACCTTTGCTTGCCGTGTTTTAATAAATTACATTAATGTTTTTAAGTATTATATTCTTTGCCTTGAAGCATTTACCAAACAAAAACCGATATCTCATCATTTAAATGTTCAGTCTCACAAGTACGCAAGGACCAGCAAGGAAAAGTCCAGCGCCGGTCCCTAGGAACATTATAACCCCTAATTGCGTTATAATGTTCCTAGCAGCAGATAGATTTATCAGTGCGTTTCGAACAGTTTGATAATCGAGTTCGGTCGTTCCCTTGGTCTTACTGTTAGAAGACATTCGACCACGATCGGCCGAGTTCGATGCCGCGCGCGACGCGTGTCGGTCCGCGTCCCACGGAATCCAGGTTCCCGCGTTCCCCGATGTCCATCTTTAAAGATGATTTATCGCTCGGTCTTAATTGACCGGTTCTCGGCCGGGCCGCTCCCCTCGACGTGTTCCGTCTAACGAACTGTTTAATTAGAGAGCCCGCCGATTTTCCCGCGGTGAAAACCTCTCGTTGTCCGCGGCTAGATGAACACGACAGATATTTTGTAACCAGTTAGCCGGTGGATCTACGCGGCCGCTTTCATCAAGGTCGAGGATTTCTCCGTCGGAGCTCTCGTTCGAAAACGCTGATAACGTCGAACCTGCTCTTACCGAGTGCCCAGACTCCGCGTTTTTGCCAGCCGGGGCTTATCACCGGCGATTTCACTTGTTGGTTCTTCAGGTGTCTCCGCGCCCCCTCCTCCTTTCTCTCTTTCTCTCTCTCTCTTTCTCTATGGCTTGCAGTACAGAGGAACAGCATCCGGTAACAAACGCTGCAACCGAGGCGCCATTAAAACCGAACCGCGCCAATTAGCCGGACACCGTTCTAAACAAGCGATCCCTCTTCGTTGCGTTACACCGTCGCGTCGTCGTTGTCTTCGTTGTCTTTCAGATCCGACAACTTTCACTACGCTCCGGGCCCTCGACATCGTACTTTCTCCGATGCACCTGTCTAACTTTAATTAAAAGCCGCGGGACGAGCGGCCTGCTGCTTTTCGGATCGGCTTGCGATCGTGACCGCGGCGTCGCACTCGCGCCTACTCCGATCGGCCGTTACGGATCCGGGAAAATGGAAATCGAACAATTACCTTTAAAAACGAAGCGTTTCGAGCGACGACCCGCGTTCCAGAGGCGGTCAGTGATTGGAACCGATCGCTCCCGACAAGGAGGAAATCGAGCGCAGCCGAACCGACCTATCGTCCCCGCAAAGGATCGTCGGCGATCAATCCCGGAGGCTTATTTACTCAGCGGGCGAACTAATGAGCGAGCAATAACAATTTATTATCCGGCGAATCCGTGCGATCGTCGACCGGTATCGTCCGGCTATCGTTAGGCGGACGCAGGCGCGATCACGCATGCGATCGCCGGGAGTCGTTGTCTCTGCGATTAGGATCCTAGGATCGACGATCGACGATCCACTCGCGTCGTGGGCCGCCGCGACGCGGCGCTGAGCAGCGCTGAGCGGCGCTGAGCGGCGTCACCCCGCGAGGAAACATCAGCATTCCCGTGGGATCGCGATGAACGGTCGTATCACGGCTGGAACGGGCTCCGATTGCGGGGGATACGGTCCACGGCGGATAATCAGCCACCAGGAAGTCGAAGTGAAGCTGTAACGACCGATCCGATCGTAGATTATCCCGTCAACGGTGCCGGGAGTCACGAGGAGTCCAAGATAGGAGACGCGCGCAGCTCGCGCGACCGCGGGCTTCGGGCTAGAGTCGTTCGGCCGCCGTAAAAACGTGGTAATGATTAATTAATGGACCGTCGTCGGTTGATTGGCTCTCGGAGGCGGAGCCGGCAACGGAGAACCGACAACGGCGAACCGATAACCGACAACGGGCAACGACGGTGTTTCATCGATCGGTCGGTAAGAGACGCGAACGATGACGGTGGGTGTTTCCAGGCACCGGCCGGGACGCAGCCAGCCCAAGATCGAAGACCGCGATACATACGGTAAATTGATATATTCGCGCAACAGGAAAACCAAGCCGGTAGCCTACATTCCTGATAAGACACCGTGACTAAACGCCGGCCTCGCCGCACCACGCCGCGCCGCGCCTCGACGCGCCGCGAGCCGCGCCGCAACGCGAGTCGTTACAGACGGTTAAGTGGTCGCAGATAATCGATAACCAGGAAGCACCGGGTGAAATCGGAACATTCGGATAGCAAATCTATCTTATCAAGGTCGATGAGCGCCGAGAGAATCGGTTCCGGGGACCGGGATCGGATACGCGTCGATCTCGCGGCCATCCGGCGGCGCTTATCCTCGATTCCCTCTGAAAAATCGATTTGATGGTCGAGATTTATGGATGGACCGGCAGCACGTTCGATACGGTACCAGCGTTTATTAGACCTTTACTCGCTAATGGGTTCTGTCTGTTTGCCAGCGCGCCGCTATACCCGCAACATTACTGTATCCCGTTTATTGGGCCGGTTCAGGTACGCAGTCGATTTAACGAGGACTATATCGAAATGATCGTAGCGGAGTTTCAAAGAATTTTTAGATCGGTCGTCCGTTTCTACCGCGTTGCCGCTCCGTTCATCGACTTCAGCGCATCCAGCTGCCGCGCATCAGCATGTCTGGCCAAATGTCTGTAATCCCGAGTCCTATTCATCCTGCCGATGATCGTTTGGAAAAGGCGATGCGCGTGATCGCGGTGAATCGAAGAATCGCGTGGTCGATCGTCGGGGTCACGTTACCGTTCGGGTCAGATCCAGTCCCTTCAGCGAACCTCGCCCATTCTCTCTCTCCCTTCGGAGGACCGAAGTGATAGCGGTGGTCTTATGCATGGTAGCACGCCATGCCACGCTATGACCACGCCACGTGAGAATCGTGAGGTAAACACGGACACGGAGCCGAAGAAGATACAAGCTTGATCGGTGACCAGGAAGTCGCGGGACATTCGGTGCCAAGTTACAATGTCACGAACACCGTCGGCTATGCTATAGATACGAGTACGTACAAGTATACGTGTACGTACACATACGTCGTCTCTCTCTCTCTTTCTCTCTCTTCGGGATTCGAACAATCCCCCCTCCTCCGCGGGCCCCTCGCCGATCGCGCAACAATTATTAACCGGCGAGCACCGCAATGAAATCGTACGCGGACGCTTAATGTTATTGGCCGGTGCGAGTAACGGCGCGGCCCGTCGCGGCGCGGAAGAGGTCCCCGGGGATCGAGCCGGCCGCGGCCGTCGGTCGGGGCCTTTATTCGTCCGCGGCCGAAATTTACAACGGTCGGCGTTAATAGCGTTATCCGGCGCGATCGACCACGGTTGTAGGTACACCGAACACGGCGCGCAGGTTCGGTATACGTCGGGCGGATCGCGCGATCCATTCCGCTCTAAATCGTGATCTTATCGCGCGACATTACGTGCATCTTCGCACTCGACATCACCGGGCATCAACGACCGGCCGGTCAACGACGGCGCGCTGTAATAAATTCGTCCCGGCTCGGCGCGGCGAGAGAAGCGTTCGTCGAGAGAGTTCCCGTGGCTGCTCGTCGCCGACTGGACCGCTTTCTAACTTCCGTAATCGATGGATCTGCCGGGGAACGATCGCGACGCGATAATGCGCCCGGGAACGGTCCGGGCCCGGTGATTTCAACGCCCGCAAACGGAGCGTTGCCGCGCCGAGCCGCGCCGAGCCGAGCCGCGCGGAATATTAAGACCCGTTTCACACGAACTTACCTGCATCGCGATACGCGTATGCGATAGAGCGTTCAACGCGAGTATATGTATTGCAGTCGGAACGGGTCCAAGTGCCCGCCTGACGACGCGACGATCGCGTCGCGAGGCAATTAGTTTGTTGCGGAACCTCTTTAAACTTATTGCCGGCCAGTTCGCATATTTTCCAAGCTTTATCGTCGCCACTGGCGCGAACGCTTTTTCCAGGAAACCGTTTTCCGCGGTCGCTCGCTCGGTCGAGCTAGTTTATTCGATTGTTAATTATGCGGCTGTCGCGGAGAAGGACATATATCTCGGAGAACGAGGACGCAGGGAAATTGAATAGAATCGAAGGACGTTCGCGGGGACCGCGGAGGATCGGGCAGGACCCTCGATCTCGCCAGGACGCGCGGCGCGGAATTCCCCGCGTCACTGCTGACAAAGTGGTATGTTCAAGTTTTTACCCACCTCCCTGTCGAGGAAGCGCCCCGTCCCGGATGATCGACGCGATGCTCGTGCGCCGATGAAACCAGAAGTCCTTGATCCGTGGGCGATGCAAAACGATCGTCGCTATACCCGGAAGAAGGTGCGGTAGGTCAGCGTTCCGAAGCCGCCGCGCGCCGCGCCGCTCGTTCGACCGGCGCACCGGAGCCGCTTCCAAGAAGCTCTATCGTTCCTGGGACACTCGTTCAGCGTTTCGTTGTGCGAGGGTGGATCGTTAATCTTTCGAATGCCGTGAAACATCCTCAACTTCCACTTCCATTACTTTTTCTATACATCGTTCGATACCTGTACTCGACGCGTGCGATAACCACCGCCGCTTAAGAGTTAGATTTTTCTCGGCTTAACCCCTTCGCTTCGAGCGTTGGATATGTTCGGCATCTATGTTAAGTGTCTACGAGTGCCATCTGTAGTCGATGATAAATTCTTCGTTATCAGCAGAAAATTTTTTGTTGATTTTACGACATAAGAACGTATTAGGTAATATACTTCAGACATCGGAACGATCGTTTACTGTCTCTTCCAAAAAATCTATCGAATCCATTCGCCAAATACATATGTGTATGGACATAAACATAGACATGTGTATGGACATAAACATAGA
>CM052150.1:1508804-1519121 GCA_028455555.1 Augochlorella aurata
TCTCTCTCTCTTTCTTTCTCGGGCTGCTGAGTTTTCTAGCAGTCGGAAAAGGCTCGCGCGAGTCCTGGCATTTTTCATTTCTGTAGACTGGAGGTCTGGGATAGGTCCAGCTGGCTCGATCGATGAGAACGAGTTTGGTTCGTCTCCTGTCCCCTGATCGCTTCGACAGCTATAGCTGGAAGAAATTCAACTGGACGTTCAAGGCCACTTTCTCGACCGTGAATGGCTCTCTACTTTCCCGCCGCGGCTTCCTTGTCTGTTCAATGAGCTGAGCGAGCCAGCAGCCACGGATTTGCGCGAGGGGCCGAGGAACTTGTGCATTGGGTAGCTAGCTAACTGGCAATAGCGGGGGAGCTACCCTCCGGTAACCTTGAGCGGACAATTGATCCCGCCGTTATTAACGCATTGTTCACCGGCAATTTTACGCAGAAGCTATCTCGTGTCGCCGGCTATCAGCTGACGCAAGCGCAAATACCAGTTCACTCGCTTTATTAATCAGTTTTTCGTACGCGCGGGGAACGCGGGGACATACTGCTTTATTTGTCACTCGAGTGGCAGGACGTTCGATTAAGCCGTAATATTTCCAATTTCTGATAAACAATATCGCTCTCGCCCCCCTCGAACAGGTGCATCTTCTGATATCATACTTGGCCGCGCGAAGCGTTGTGTTCTTCGGAAGATGGCGGCATTAATTAAGCGGTAATCTAATATCGACGGTGTTAATTAAACTTCGTGTCGAATTAAAAATTTAAAGAGGTCCAATTAGCAGGATTAGATTTTTTAACAGATATCGCCGAAGCCCGTCGAATCCTCCACAATTTATCGGAATTTGGAAAACGTTCTCGAAGGAGATCATCCCCACTGCCGTCGAAATCTTTCCTTGTTTGTTCGATCAACTGTCATCGGTTTCTATTTGATTAGGGAAGCGCTAAATACTTTATTTACCAGCAGCATATCGAGCGCGATAACCCCAGAACAAACTGCTCGGACACGATCTCCCGATAATTTTACACAACCTGATGCAACACGAGGGCGAAACTCGCGAGACTCGAGCCGTAAAATGATGTAATTTCTGATCATTAGATCGAAGCTTGTCATTGTCACTCTTCGAAAGGGTACTTCCGTTGGCTCTCACCGCGCAGATAAATCGGCTGGATCTAATTGTAAGCCAGCTTATCGGTACCTCCGCTGATTTCCTCCCGGCTTACCGGCAATAATATGATAACTCTCGATAAAGACGAATCAGATATATTCAAACTGACATGTCGGAAGCTAATACATAATTCCGGTGTTACGAGAACAAACGATGTAAAAGTCTGCCTTATCGAACGATCGGAATCGGAACGCTCGAAAAGCGTCGTTGGAACATTTTTCTGTACAAGGTGCCGAGATAGATATTATTGAATTTCAACAAATAGGTTAAATACAAAAATCTACCTATCAAATAGTTATTTATTTTCCACCTGATGTGATGTAATCGCGATGGCGTGCGATAATTTATTTCTGATCGTTATTCTTTTTTTTCCGAGACGAATCGTGTTAGTTAACGAAGACATCTCATAAAGAATAGACATATTTTATACTGCTTTTAATTAATTAAAGTTCTAATTGAAATAGTGAAAATCTAGATGAAATAGTGAAAAGTATTAAAGTTATTAAATAAAGGATTCTATCCATCTCATGTTAGCCTTCTTCAGAGTGTCTCGCAATTTCGGCCACTGTTATAAGAGCCAGTGCAAATACAGCATAGTAATGATCGTGTTCGAACGGAAGACTCTCCGATTGGCCGGCGCCGGGTCCCGGTCCCGGTCCGGTTCCAGTCCCGGTCCCGGTTCCGGTCGCAGTGACTCTGCCGTGTCTCTCTCGGCGGATATATCGGATCGTTTGTCTGGAACTGTCTGCCGCTTCCGTCACTCGTTTTCTGCGGCGCGGCGCGCAGCTCACGTAAGCCACGTAGCCACGTGTACACGTCGTTACTCGAGCGGATTCCTATCAGTGACACGCAAATCGATCTCCGTGCTCGACCTTTGCTACGGAACGGACGTATCTTGCTGGTAGGCGGTGGCGTATCTACCGGTCCGACGTACATATTTACGTATCCGGTATCGTTCGAGGCGATCTGTACCCTCCGGAGGAAGACCTCCACCCTCCGAGGCCTCGCTGCGCTCGCGAGAACATCCTAGACGTCTGGACGCTTGAACGCTTGGACGCTCGACGTCCGCTCGCCTAGATCAACTCGGACGTTCCGACGCGACGAGGGATGCTCGGCGAAATTCGGAGAAGTCGTACGCTAAATTGCTTAGCTATCGATGCAGAGACTGAAAACGCAACCTTTGCCACTTGGATCCTTCCTCAGCCAAGAATTCTATGAGAGATTTAGGACGCAGGGGGACGGATCGAGTCGCTTCTTTTTAGAAGTCTCGCCTTGTCGTGGCGGACTATCGTGGCCCACGGGAATCCTGATTCTATGAATATTAATGTCGCCGACTTCGCGATAGTTGTTCCCTAAGCGTCGCCTTCACAGCCGTGGGAGAAACCGTGATAGGATGTGCAAGGTATAATTAGAGAGCCGCTCTTTCATTTTCAGATCTATTCACGAACGGCGATTTTTGTTTGCGATTCGATTTGTTATCCTTGGAATCCGCGGCACCCGTTGTCCTCGGGGAACAAGAGTCTCGCGAACAGAAGCGTCCGAGAGCCCGCTGGCAACGAGATCGTACTCGAGTTCACGAATCGTCGTCCGAGGACCGTGAAAGACGACTGTCCCCTAGGACAATGAGACGTTCGTGTCTCTAACGCTCCCCTTTCACGGACCCGTGGCTCATCTTCCTTTTGAAAACCGGCCTTCGGCGTCTCTCGGGCTTTATTCGCCTGGTGGTCCTGCTCTTTTCACGTCCCTCCGCTCCACCCCGCGGCCCTTCTGGTCCAGATGCTGCACGAAATCACTGAAGTGTTCGGCCCGTCGAGAGCCGGGCCCCACCGTGGCGCCCAAACGAGTTTTAAATTGCACCGGGCCAGGCATTTGAATGCGAAAACACGCGAGGAGGCCGAGCCTAAACGCACCTGATCCGCCAGCTCTCTAAGTCCTCGGTCCGCTCTCCTGCTCCGACGGAACACTCTTTCTTTCATTTCGCGTTGGAGTCGGTATTTGCTCGCACAGTAATTGCGTCCTGCTAACCCGAATTATTGGATCATAACGATTCTTCCTTCGAACGATGGCTGACAAACCTCTTTCGTCGCTAGGCTACCTCTGCTGCCGAAAATGGCGATCCTGAATCTTCATCTGCTGTCCTTGATCGGAACTAGATTGCAAGAGTTTATGGAAAGTAGAAGAAGTTGTTCCTTCTTATGATAGACTGATTAAAAGCGTCAGCATCGTCAAATGCGTCGAGGTCGTAGCTGAATTACGACGCACGACAGCCAAGAGCCGTGTCATCTTTTCATCGAAAATCAGCCAGCCTCGTTTCTCGAAGCTGGAACAAAGAGCGATGCCCAAAAGCCCCAAACTATCGTTGAATAAACTCGCCGAACTCTTTGAATCCGGCAACCGCTCCTCTCTCGTTGTAATCCCTTGGTCGCTGGCTCTTTCACTCATCAATCACCTCCTTAACCGTTCATCCGAGCAAATGAACGGGCTGGATGCTTCGGGGATCACTTTCGCCGCGGTGCTCTGCGGACGTAGGATTTAAGAACTCTCCCTTCTATCTGTCCTCTCTCTCTCTCTCTCTCTCTCTCTCTCTCTCTCTCTCTCTCTCTCTTTGATCTCCGGTTGACGGGTCGGCGTTCGTTGTCTGGGCGTAACCGATCCGCGACGAGGAACGTCCCGAGGACATCCGCGTTTCACGCACACGCCCCGGCCTAAAATTATCCCGAGGATTGCTCCTCCTTTATCTAGGATCATCTGCTCGGAGCATGTCCGCTCGAGTTGCGAATTTACACGAAACACGACCAGCGAAATCTCCCGGCTCATCCTCGTCAATCCGGACAGCCGGTAAATTGAATGTTTTTTTCCCATCAGCCGAGCCCGATCCGATTGGCCGATTCATTCGGGGCTCGGGAGGGGGGAGTGGCGCAAGCAGAGCCGAGAGCGGACTCTCGTTCGAGCGATATCGCGAATGAAAGGACGGACGTTCTCGCGCGGCTCGATGAAGAGACAGGAAACCGCGATTTTGACGTCGGGGATCCAGACGATCATTTTCGGCTGTAATGGATTCCCGAGCTTGGCTAAAATCGGCTGTCCAATTACCGCGGACAATGGAGTAGTAATCGGCGTTGCACCGAGGGAAAAATATCACGCAGCGACGCACGGTTTGGCCGTGGAATCGCCGACGGGGATATCTCGGTGATCGAATCGAAGCAGGCGAAATGGAGCAGCAAAAGAAAAGAGCCCGGGAGCGAGAGCATGCGTGGGCAGCCGGCAGAAGGTCGCATCTCCCGGGTACCCTTGCTCCCGTGGTCCCGGGGTTGTCGCGCGTGTCTCCGCAGCGGACGTATGCAAATGGCGGCTCTTAGCGTCCTCGGCCAGGTGGACGGTTGTTTCCATTACTCGATATCGATACAAATGATTCTCTGCTCGACGAGTCACTTAACTCAACCGGCAAACGGTCCGCGGGATAACGCTAATTACGATTCAACACACGCGGCCATTAGCAAACGATCTCTCTTGGCTCCGGCGAGTCGCGCTTCCGAGCGGTGCCCGCAGCCGGCCCCGTGCCAACACGCATTAAACCGTCGCGTCGCGTCGCGTCGCGTTGCATCGCGTCGATCGGAATCATTTTCCAGCCGGCCGGGCCTGAGCGGATCACGATCGGCGACAGGATTTCGCGAGCGGAACACGATTCACGGTTCGGGGTCCCCACCGTGCCGGGCCGGGCCCGCCGTAAAAATATCGGCGGCCGGAGCCCACCGGGCTCCGCTCGTATCGCTGCATCGTAACTCGGCTCGAGCTGCGACCACGCACGCGTTGCATTACGTTGCGATGCGTTGCGATGCATTTCGTTGCATTTCGTTGCGTTACGTTGCATTTTGTTGCGTTACGTTGTGGCCATCGACGCGAGATGCGGTGCAGCGATCTAGGAACGTACTGCGAACTCCTCTGGCCTCCCTTGCGATTTTACAAAAAGATACGAGTTCGATGGACAAGATGTGAGTATACTCTTCGTTTATAATGTTCGTCGAAAAGATATCTCTTGGTCGTTTGCGATTGCTTGGAATAATTGTTTGGCAATGGAATCGGCTATTGCGGCGGTTTTGCTTCGTTTTCGGACATAATTAACTTAATATTTATTGAATAACACACAGGAAACATCTTTTATTGAAAAGATAATCGAAATAAGGGAATAACAAAATTAAATATGTCTTATAAAAAAAAACGCCTTATCAGAAATAAGGCAAAATTAGTTATATCGGAAAACACCAAAGCCACAGCAATTGGTCGCACCCCACCCAATTATCGGCTCCGCTACTCTATATGTTTTATTAACCTAGATTTTCTTAATCTTCGCACGCTCGACTGTTATCGTTGCGAAATATTACGCCATGTGGCAGCCACGGTCGCAGGCCGGCAAGGTTCGGGGCTTACCCGAAGACTTACGATCGGCCGGTCAAAGCGTAGATTTTTGCGGATGATAGATCGGTGGATCGTGGGCTTACTTTCGTTCTCGGGCCACGACCTGTCCGATTTTTTCGCGATTTCGCTGGCCTCGGCCGGCCCTTGCGCCGGACTCGCAGCAATGTTGCCGGGGTGTACGGTGTTGCAATAAGATCGGAGTTATTTATGCCGAGTCGGGTTATGGAGAAGTCCGGGATTGTATTCACGTTCTACAATGTGGGCTCGGTAAGGTCCACTCGAGTTAGTTATTGGATGATATACTGGATGGACAAGCCTTATCCGAGCATGTTAATAAACTCGTAACGTCGTCTTAGGCTGATTTATACCGCGGCGAGGCTCTATCCCGTCTTATTAGCATCGCGTCCGCTGGAAAATATTTAATGCCTCGCCAACATTTTTAACCCGACTGCCCCCGCATCCCCCGCCGGCGATTTGTCGGTCCTGCGCCGCGGTTGTTTATGCAAATCTTGTACGCTCTCCGTAACAGTTCTTTACGTCGATTATTTTGGTACGATCTTTTATACCGTTCTGCGAGCTCGTCGACTTAACCCTTTGCGGACTGAGCGATCTTCACCATTTCGTTCCAGTAGGTCCACGCTGGATTCGCAAGTGCGTACCAGCTGGTCCGCACAGATTTCACTAGATTTCACAGATTTCACAGAAATTCACAGATTTCGCTTATCCGCTCGGTAGCGTTTACTTTGGAAAAGACCTTACTAACAGGACCTTACTAATAGGACGCGTCAGAAAGAAAAGCGATGTCGAGTCACACTCGACATAGGACTGCAAAGGGTTAAAAGCCTAGTCCTTCTTCCAGGCATTGCAAAATCAATGCATACGAAAAATACATTAATCTACATTAACGTCTAACTCGAACGTTCTCGGACCCGTCTATGAAAATTCGAAATTGTATAAAAGTGCAGGGCTGTGGTAACAGGAGACGCAGCCAGGAAGTGCAGCGAGAAGAATCGGAGCAGCAGGAGGAAGCGATCATCCTCGGCGCATCCCCTAATCGAATTTAACGGGCGCGCTAGCGAGGCCCCGGCGAGTGGCTCGACTGCCCTCGAGGAGGTCCGTGAAGCGTCCGGCTGCGAATATCGGTTCGAATTACCCGATCTCGTCGTTTCTCGGGCGCGAGTTCGCGGCGAACGTGTTCCTGGAACGGCGGATTTCGATCGGAACGATCGGAGCCCGAGGGGGCCGGTACGGGGGGGCCTCGGCCAGGTAAACCGAATTCGGTGACTGGCAGCGAGCGAGTGGCAGCACAAAAGGGCTGCTAATTTAACGGGCCGGTTGACGGCCGGCGCGCCGCGCTGCTCGCCGCGCTGCTCGCTGCGCTACTCGCCGCAGCCTCCTCGCTCAGACTCTCGGGCTCCGAGATCAAAGGGACGCGGCGCGGCGGAGGTAACAGGTTATTTTCGCCGGGATGATAAAACCCGCGTGCGCGCCGGAAACCGATCGACTCTCCCTTTTTTCCTGATCCAGACCCCCTTTTCACGCTGCGGGGGTGAACGATCCCAGATTGTTCGTTAAGTCTCTCGTTAGCGAGAGATTCGATCCTTCCACGAAGACAATCAACGGATCGGATGGGAGCTCGAATCGACTATTAGACCGCTGTTAAAGGGGGCGAGCGGTGGTTTATTTTTCGGTCGGAGCATGCCGGCGGAGATCATTCTTTTATCGCGAGGGATTTAAGCCTTGCGATTTTTATTTCGGGCGCGGTGATTGGGAGCTCTTTATCGTTTGTAATTGACGCAGGGGGCAAGAGTGTAGTATCTCGTCGTTGCAACACTTAAGAGATATTGCGGTGAAAAGTCGACGCTCGATTAACGCTATCGCCTAAAGATTGAAGGGTTAGGATCCCGAAAAGCGCAAGAAAAGCGAACAAAAATCCTGCTTGGAACGGCTGTTCGCCTGCTAACCGGTCGAGTCGGACGTAGGACGGGCAATCAGCGCGTGGCGCAGCGTTCTCGGCTCCTCTAATTGCATCTAATTGGATTAGAGGCCCGTGTCGTCCGGGCTCGGTGTCGAGCAGAGTACCAGCAGGTCGTCCTGCCGATCGGTTCTCGAATTAGATTGCCGTTGCTGCTTTTAATCGGCCTGGAACGCTCGGGGAAAGACGTTAATTGAAAGCTCGACAGGCTGTTCAATTATTCGCAAAGCTGGCCCTAGTCGTGCTGCTTCCAGAATTTCTGGCGATCGTTCCTCGAACATTGTTCCCGACCATCGGAATTCTTGTGGGGGCATTGTTTGCGTAGCTCGTTGGGAAACCGAGGGCGGGTTGGACGGCAAATTTCTCTGGCATTTCAGGAAAATCCTAGATAAAGCGGGTGGATCTATGATCTCGGATCAAAATCCGCGAACGAAGGATATTCGAGAGAAGTCCGCTCAATCTTTACGCATTCGCAGCACCGATATTTATTAGCCCAGAAACGCGAGGCTTCCCGAGTCGGCAAAAACGCTGGCCTGATTTACGAGAGCGTCGCGGCTCGGGTTTTCAGGCTTCTCCGCGGCGGCCGCCGACGGAAAAGACGGCAGGAATCCTCCGCCGGCGTATTTTTGCCGTCGCGACGCGACGCGGCGTCCACTCGCATTATATCGGGCACGGTGGTTGGTCGTCGGCGGTGTTCCTGATCGCGCGGTGTCCCCTACAATCGCCGTACAACGAGTCTCGCACCATGCTTCACCGGTTTCGTACGCGGTCGTCCGGCTATCTGTCCGACTTCATTAAGAGGGTCATATACCACTCGCGGCGAGGAAGGTCGGCCGGCGGAACAGTTCAGAGCTTTCCTGATTGTGGCCGCCGACAGGACCCGGCGAAACATATAGTCCCGCGCTTTGACCCCGTGCTCCTGTTAATTCCACCGTGAACCGGCCCGATTTATCGCGCGTCCCTGCGAAACTCGCTCGCGAAACTTACCGAGCCTTCGTCGGGACCTCCGCGAGCGAAGGATGGACGGAGGGTCGCCGCGAGTTTCTGCGCTCTTCGCGCTATTTATTAGACATTTATTAGATATTTCATTCTACAGTGAATACATTGAACTCGAGATGATTCTTTCATCCTGAGCGACACCCGAATTTATTCTATCTATTCTATCTACAGCCTTGTCTATAAACCATTCTATCTATAGTCTTCTCAATTCATTTGTCATGTCTCTTATTACTAAATAAAAATCGATAAGTAAAAGTCAGGAACACGGAGCAGTTTCGCGGCCTCGATCTATCCCTCTGCAGCTTCCTTCGAGTGTTCGATACCCTCCGACCTCGCAATATAGACACTCTAGTGTCGCCATTGCTCCTCTAGAATCTGGAATCCTCGAGTAACTCTCGCCCTCCAAGTCCACTGCAGCCTTAAAGCGTCAGGCACGCTCCCATAGCGCGACCTCCACGCTCCTCGTCTACATAGAATCGATCATCCTGGATATAATAAACGTTCTCCCCGGTATTAATTATAGTTTGTGCCAGCGGTTTCGCAGGTGACGCGCCGTGGCGCGGCGTCGCTCGTAGATTAACGAGAATGCGGTGTCCCGGTCCCAGCCGGCTGGAAAACGATATTTTATCGAGTCTCGCGGCGTATCGGTGTCGTTCCTGGATCCTGGGTGGTCAGAATTCTTCGGCGGCCTTAAGAAAAATTCTCCCGGACGCGTTACAGGCCCGGCTGGACAACGACGGGCGAAAGCGACCGGGGTTGAAGTATTTACGGTCTCGTCGAGACAATGCTCACGCACCGCGGATCCTGGCCGCTGGCCGTACGCGGCTACCCCGGCCGCCGCGTCCTTCTTCCGCTACCTTGTCGACCGGTACCGACACTACCGACGCGGCGCTACGCGACGCGCCGCGTCGCGAGCCCAGAAAACTCCGAGACCGGGCCCGCCTTCCGGTTGCCGTTTAAGGCAAATATCTCTGCTCCGTGGCAGCGGCGCGTAGAGTCGTTACTTTTCTTCGAGCGAGCCTCGGCCGCCTCTCCTCTCCGCCTCCCTCCGCCTCTCCGCCTTCCTCCGCTGCTCGCCGGAACGCTCCGATGTCGACGCGGTAGAATTTCGGCGCGATACCGCCCGAGCTCTGCACACTGATCTTTGATCCTCCGATCCTCCGATCCTTCGATCCTTGCAGCTGCCCTTTGCTGCATCGTGCGGACGGAGACAATCCTAGCGAATGTAGCGTTTCGAATACTCGTTCAATAAATTCCGTCCACCCCTTAGGCTCTTCGGAAAGGATTCTAGACGCTGCAGCCTCTGTAACGATGTCGGCCTGTGAGAACAGTTTCTTTGTTAACCCTCTCGCTACCGGCGATTTCTCCGCCGCGGCACTCCCGCCGAACGAGCCGCCGCGCCAACAATGTGCACGATGCTCGAGGAAGATCGTCAGCAACAAGTCGCTATGACGAGAAACGGAACATTGATGCTACAGTTCCAAGGGAAGATGCTCGGTGAGCAATATCTGCAAGCGCTCGTCGTATATTCGATACAAGGCGTCTTATGCAAAGCGACTTTAGTCGCCCGTGGTAAGGGTTGAGCATGATTCCGCGATACCGATCTTGAAAACCTAAGGAACAATGGATGAATTTTTAGAAATATGTTTGACTGGTCGATTTTACCCTATACTTACATTCCAAGTTTTTTAACGTCCAAGTAACAACGAAGGAATTTTGGAATCTTTATCCTAGCTTCTCCGGGGTCGAGCAAAGAACCAGAATTCTGTCCGAG
>CM052150.1:1519221-1533124 GCA_028455555.1 Augochlorella aurata
ATTGATTGGCGCGCAGGTAGATCTATCATCCGCCGAATCTCCTTCCTCAGCAGGACGATATCTCAGAGAAGAAACCCGAAACCTAAACAGAAACTGTCGATAAGAAAACTGTATATAAGACCCGAAACCCAACCGAATAAAGACTCAGTCATTGATCGCATTCCAAGCTAGTAACTGCTCGTTTATTCTCCGTGTACCTTCGTCGCTGGTCGCATATTTTACAAGCAGCTCGCTGATATTCTCTGCGGAAATATTCAACGATCGTAGACCTGCTCGTATTCTTACGTATCTACGGATACTTGGAACGTTCCGGGCTCATACCGCTGCTTTTCGTATACATCGCGTTAGTTTTCTAACGCGAACCGGCAGTTTTGTACATTACGGAGAGGGTCGGGAGTGCAGTTTGTTGTTTTTCGGGGTCTGATACGGTCCCGTGACACCAGCATCGGATGAATGGAGCGACCGCGTTCTACGGCCACGTCTACGGCATGGCGACCTGTCGTTCCCCGCGCGTGCCATTCCGCCGCATGGACGCGTCTCTCCCGTCCCATGGCCATTTTCTCCGCGGCGGCTGCGGCGCGGCTCGACGACGAGTTCCGAGAGCATGCGTGTCCCACAGTCGGCGTGGGTCGGCCATTGTTCTTTTCTCGGACACCGTTTCCCAGAGAAACGCGCCCCGCGCGACTGCGAAATCTCATTTGCGAAATGCGATTTGCAGCGTGCAATAACGCCGGTCGGCCGATAATCGCTTCGAGCCTCTTTCCACGGAGCTGCGGCTCCGAGCGGAGGTCCTTTACCTCTCGGGTTCGTTGCTCAGAAGGTGCTTCCTACCGCGCCATACTGATTTTTCGTGGCCGCTTCCTTCCCGGAACGAATTATTTCGAAAGAAGCGAGCAGAGCTCGCACTCTTCCGCGCAACGGAGCAATAGAACTACGTCTGCGTCGGGTGGCGTTAGGCACGCGTTCTAGCGATCTCGATCGCTTCTATGGAACTATCGATCGGGCGACGTGGAACGCGCGTCCGAAGGTAGTGAATCTTGAAGCTTGAATCTTGAAGCTTGAATCTTGAAGCTTGAATCTTGAAGCTTGAAGCTTAAAGCTTGATTATTGAAGCTTGAATCTCGAATCTTGGATCTTGAAGCTTGAAACTTGAATCTTGAAGCTTGAATCTTGAATCTTGAATCTTGAAGCTTGAATCTTGAAGCTTGAAGCTTAAAACTTGATTATTGAAGAATGAATCTCGAATCTTGAATCTCGAATCTTGAATCTTGAATCTTGAAGCTTGAAGCTTGAATATCGAAGCTTGGATCTTGAAGCTTAAAGCTTGATTATTGAAGCTTGAATCTCGAATCTCGAATTTTGGATCTTGAAGCTTGAAGCTTGAATCTTGAAGCTTGAATATCGAAGCTTGGATCTTGAAGCTTGATGCTTGAAGGTTATGGGACATCTGGATTCGTCCTGCGAACAGAGACAAAAAGTACCGTCTAGCCGCGGAAGCAACGATATCGAGTTTCTGGTCTAACGACAGTCTCGTTAATTGCGTTTCACCTGCGGCTAATTACATCCGCGACGGTGCGAGCCGAGATTACGTAAAGGCCGACTCCCAGCCGGTCGGCCGCCTTTTCGTGTTTCCTGCTGGGGAATCCGCCAGCTCCGAATGTGTACTACGTGTTCCCCAACTTCCACCGAACGATAATTACCGATTACACCCCGAGCTTATCTTGATAGCTTCAGCTTAACCTCTTTTCAATTAGCCGCGGCACTAAATTGGCCATTTATCAAGCTTCCTGCAATTCCCGGTTCTTTTCTGTTTGCCAATTTGCGACGTGATTCGCGAGCATTAAAGATACAAACTGTTAGAGCAAATACGTTCAAAGTTGGGAGATCCTTCGGCGATAGGTTTTATGCCGCGTCCAATTAGCCGATGCTTCCTTCTTTATTTTTCCTGTTAGGCCAGGAGACGTAGGAATTAATCTCATGCCTTCTCTTTGCAACTCGGCGATCAAATTCTGAAAATTAGAAAGACGAGACGAGTCTGTCGCGGGTGAATCGCGCTCGTCCTGCGCATGAAATCGATACCGAAGCGGCGATTCGCAGAATTCGTGGTACACGGGCAGCTGGAAACTGGGTAGGGACCGCGAATTCCCAGAAAATCCCCATTAACTCCTTGCGCTACGATTTCTTTCAGAACCGCGTTGATTAGCACTTTTTCGTCCTTAATAATTTCCTGGATAAAACGACAGAATTTCTATTTCCTGATTGCCTTAATTAACTTTCATTTTTCCAGATTTTGACGACAGAAGATTCAAATCTCGTTTCGCTTTAGAAGAAATGATTTATTAGATTATGTATGAAATGTTCGTCACGAGTCTCACTCGTTATTATAGTGCAAGGGGTTGAAATGAATGACTGTTTTCCGCGGAGACCATGGCAGGGACGGAGAAAGGTATAATAGGAGCACGTTTCTCGCGTGCGTGCGTGCGATATTTACATTGTAACGGGGAGCCGAGGTGTCGATGACCCCGCATCTTCGGTTATACATTCCAGCTCGTCGAACTGCTAATGCGATACTCCTAATTAGTATAACGAGGCGAGAGCACGCGCGCGCTGCGCGCCTCGCGCCGCTCCGCTCGCTCCATTCTTCTGATTTATTACCGTAATTATGTTTCCAGCTATGACGTGGCTTTTGTGTCTGGTTACCTCTTCGGATTATATTGAGACGTCCGTGTTCTCGGGCAGAAATAGATTTCTGTGGAACTGGTCTTGGGAAATCCTCGATTCGGAGTAGGTCGGATCGCAGCGGGCTCCGATCTCCATCCGAGTATCGATTCCGAGAGATATCGGTTCGAGACGGTCTACGACGCGGCCCACAGATTTTCGCTCTCGAAAATCGTAAGCGTTTAACACCTTGATTGCCACGTCGATCGTTTCTGGGTGACGGTATTATTTGTCCAGATTTGAAAATCCATTTGCGCGCTGATCTATTATATCTTTCTATTTTTATTAGGATTCGCGAAATGTTAAGATGTTGAAATATAATTTAAATTTTTATTTGATCGAATAAAATACTTTAATTTAATCATGACATTTTTGAGGTGGTTCGTGTGGCAGCCAAAGCGTTAAACTGTTCCAATTTCGTTAACCCCTTGCACTACGATTTCTTTCACGTTGCGTTGATTAGTACTTATTCGTCCCTAATAATTTCCCTAATAGGGAAATTAATAATACTTCGATTTAAAAGGAATTAATAATATTCATATTTAGTAGATTTTGCACAAAATCTGTATGACGAGTCTGTCTCGTTATTATAGTGCAAGGGGTTAAAGCGTAACAAGTCCAAGCGCATTAAAACATTTTATTTCGCCAGTGAAGCTAACAGAGGTTCGAGGAGCTTCCTCTTTTTCGCGAATTTTCGGAAGTCATTGTAACAAAGTGGAAGCATCGATCTTCGAATCTACGGTAGTTTTATCGCCGATAAAAATTGTCGAATGTTTCCGGAGACGTTTAAATTCGCAAGTGGCCGCATACTCTGGTGGCGAGGCTTTCGATCGCGGTGCCCCGGTGTCTCGGCTCGCCGATCCCCGGGTTTAATAGACGCTGGCCGAGTGTGCCAACACGTTTCCGATCCGCCTTAATTGGAAAAAAGGGAGAGCCTCGAAATGAGATTCCTCGGGCGGGCACGGGAACGGATGAGATTAGGAGCGAGAGGCGAGAGGCATCCGTGCGCGCAGCTATGCGACATTCTTGGCAGCGCGGAATCTATTCACGAGAAGAAACACCCTGGGGAGGAAAAAGCCTAAACAGTAACCGATCGCCGGGATCGGCTCATAAATAAGACATTAGAGAGTGCGTGCTTAGAAAAAGCACCGGGTCTCTTGGTTGCCGATGGAGGAGGCTCTCTCGCCGGGGCACGAGTGCAACGATCCCGACAACTGTGTTGTTCAGAAATGGCATTTCAGCGGCCGGCTACGTGTACACCTGCGCAACACCGGCCGCCGAGTGTGTTGGAGTTAGAAGGCATCTAGTAAGCCGCGAACCGCTGCGGCTACTCGTTAAAATACACCTGATTACCGAACATTACCGTGCCGAGGGGGTAATGATCGCAGCGGCTGCACGTAATAGAAATCGTTCCGAGTCGAGCGAGAACAGGCCGTCGTCGCTCGCCTCGAAAATCCCGTCTGCGAGCACCTCGAAACGACTTAAACTCGGCCGCCGACGCTGACGCTGGAGCTTCTCGTTCGATTTTATAGCTAATCCGCTTTCAAGTTACCCGTCTAGGGACTTCTCGGACTTTGGACACTCGGAAATTGGGCTCCTCGAAGTTACTCCCTCGGGGAACTCGACAATTCGAGGATCCGCAGTTTCCTAACTTGCAATTGCAATGCAGGAGGACTCGGAAGTAATTAGACTTTGCCGAGTTCCAGAGATGGAGACTTAAAATTGTAAAACAGCGAACTCAGGCTAATAAAAGCTCTCGGCTGCAGTAATTTCGAATCTCGAACGAATTACGCGCATTCCGGTTACAGAAAATCCGAGAGTGTTAGATCGCATCGCGGGCGCTGCACGCAGCCTTCGCGAAGCATCGTTGACCCAGAAGTCCGTATTTTCCGGGAAAAACTGGTCGACAAAAGCGAACCGATCTCCAGGAATGAGAAAGCGCGTTCCGAAGAACGAGGCAGTGTCGCGATAGTGACCCTGATCGAGGCGCGACGAGATTTGAAGCTTTAATTGAGACATTCTTGCGCATTATTCATTCGTTTCTTGTACTAATTAGCGACCGGGATGGTAACAGGACGTATAACCGACGCGGCGCTCCGCGATCGATTCTTTCATATCGTTCTCCATAACCGAAAGATAAATGACTTCCTCGTGAGCAGGTGAAAGTGATCCCGGTTCGAAGCTAATTTGCCTCCGCTTCGTTTCCACACTCGTCTCGCGGATAGCGCCGCTCGACAATTAGGAAACGCGAGATCAATCTCTTTCAAGCTCTCGCCGATTCGGTGACTAAAGCATCTTCGCTCAGAAGTCGACGAATCTTCCTTTCGTTCACGCTTCTTTCGGATTCGCACTGGATTCCTCGAATTCGCCATACCTCAAATGTTTCGTTTGCGAACGGCACGCGATTTATGGTTCCCGGTACGTTCGGCAGCGTAAACGTTCGCTAGGCGACGTTCTAGGAACCCGTGGTTCCCAGTACCCTCTGTCAATAGCGTGGCACCATTACGATGTCCGCAACGCTCGGTCTTTGGCGATTGTATGCACGGAAATGTTCGAAATGGCAGTTTCGCGGGCAATTAACTTCGCACGATGTTATGCTATATTTAGGTCGCTGTATCGACGCTTGCGCAAGTCTCTCGGCAAATAGCCGCAGGATCGGGACGGTGTTTGGGAGCGTGGTATTTTCCCAGCTGGGATCGACGATACTGTATCGTAAAAATCATCAGCAAAGTTCGAAGCGTCGCATCATCGTCATCGACGTTGAAGAGTGATCGCCGAGATACCGTCGACACCTAGAGAGTATTTTTATTGTATTTGTTCTTAATTCTGCTCCGAAAGACGCGATTTTCTCTTTTCGCTGGCAGTGCCTGGGAACGCTCGTATCGTTGTTCGAGCGACGAACGGCGATTGTTCCCTGACTGGATGCCATCTTTCGTTAGCGACTAGCAGTCGATACAGATCGTTAGAGCGACTATAGAAAATAATATCGCGCCGGCGAACGACGAGTAACGGCGAGGCCCGTAAAACTCGGCCCGTAATTGCTCGAAACCCACGGTTCTGGTAAATGAAGTCAGAGCGGTAAACATTATTACCTGTTACCTTGGGTATAACAATATAATGGCAGCATTGTTACCGTCGAAGACACGGTCCGCGTAACTGGAACGAGGTAAAATTTCTTCGGCGACCGGCCGATAGTGTGAACCGACCGAGTGAAAACACACCTGCGGCTCGCAAATGTCGAATCCCGGCACGCCGATCGTTTCGCAGGAATTCGGCGTGCAGAAACTCTCGGGGCATTGCAACAGTGGAGCGACCGCGATTTTCTTGCGTCTCGGAAGAAGCGATTTCCATCCGATCTACCTAGCGGTTTCACTTGCGCAACGATTGAAAAATAATCGGAAGGCGGCTGACTTTTAGTTATCTCTTAATCCCAAGACTGTTGCATTATTATTATTATTCATAGACGTTGCGAAAGTATCATCGACCGGATGGTTTCTGAATGAAAAGATCGCTCGAACCCCTCGTTAACCCTTATAACGACAAGTCAGACTCGCGACGAACGTTCCGTACATAATTTAATAAATCCGACTGTGAATCGTTTCCTTTAAATCGAAAGAAAATTTCGATCTTCCGGCATCAGAATTTGGGAATGTAAGTAAACGAAAGCGATCAGAAAACAAAAACCTACTCGTTTCATCGAGGAAATTGTTAAGAACGAAAAGGTGCTGGTTAACGCAGCTCTTAACCCCTTGCTCTACGATTTCTTTCACGTTGTGTTGATTATATTGTCTATATTTAATTCTTCTTCTTCTGCTTTTATTCTGCTTCTATTGTCTTTATTTAATTTCGTGTCTAGACTTCGATAACAGAAGAATACAATTTTACTTTAACTTAAAAGGAATTAATAATATTCATATTTAGTAGATCTTGCACGAGATCTGTATAAAGAGTCTGACTCGTTATTATAGTGCAAATGGTTAAAGAAATCGTAGCGCAAGAGGTTAAATCTTTTCTTACACGCACAATCGATCCACGTCTGCGCGTTCTCAAAGGGTCAACGGCGCAGAAAAGTTCCAGAGAATTCCTCGTTCGCCGAGACTGCCCGGATCAAAGCTATGGAAAGCGCATCCTCGGCACTGCATTGGTGCACGCGCCGATCTCGTTCCAGCTCTGCCGATCGCCGTGGACAGATCGTCGCGTCGGATCGAATCGTCCCAGTGCCAGTGCACTGCATTGGTGCAGTCGCAGTCGTTGTGTCGGCCGTGTATACACGTAGTTCGCCTGCATTGCGACACGCCCAGCCACGAGAGCGACCAGGAAACGCACGGGGCTACGTGTGCAGTGTGCAGCGTGCACACCGTCCTGGCCCGGCGATCCTGCATAACGTATTTATGCGGCCCCCGTACGGCCTCGCGTACACCATTCGGCATCGCGTATTGGACTGGACATCACCGGCATTCCATCGGGCCCGGGATATGAATATACATAGCTGAACGCGGGCACGGGATCCAGAGGATGGATGGCATCCTGCTCTCGATACCTCCTGGATCGCTCGGATACCCCTACGTTCTATTATTCGATCGTTCATCGAGCACACCGGCACGGATGAATTAATATCTGATCGCGGGATGATCGATCGGCTCCGTGCCCACGGTCTTCGAACCTCCGTTAACTTGGGATTCCGAAACCTTTCGATTCCAGAAGGCACTGGGTACACCGGGTACTCTAGGATGCTAAGACATCGCTGCCTGAGAGCAGATGGCAACTTGGAGCTCCGTCGACTTGGGATCGCAGAGACTTTACCAACACGCTTCCGTCGCTCCAGCTCGGGGTACTGTTATGCCGTGGAGGAAGAAAATATAGAGGTTCCCTTGAGAAAGGATCCTTCTTCTTCTTAGAAACTTGGGGCTTTATTAGAATAGACTTGGATCTTATTATTGCGTTGATCGTAGGCTATGTAGATCTCTATGACCACTGGACTAAATGTTCGGGCAAAAGGGCCAAGACGAGGCCGATTCAGCTTGCTCTGCTCGCGACCTATCTGAACGGGTGACGCAGCGTAACAGTACGAAGGGGACCGGTGCCTGAGAAGAACAGAGAACGAGGTCGTAGCATTCTCGAAGCGCATAATTGCGCTAGAGATCGGGCCGGGTGTTATCGTTGTCGACGCCGGGCCGGCCTGGGTTATCTTGTACACGTACACGGTCCACAGGCCCCGTTACCAGCCAGCGAGCGCGGCTGTCGCGCGTCGCTCCAACAATGTTCCAACCCGTTCAATTTCCCAAGACTAATTGTTTTCAACTTCCCGATGACTGATTACCGAAGAATAAAGCTGGTCGCCTCGCCGCGCCTCGCCTCGCCTCCCCTCGGCTCGGCGGCCCCTTCCCCTCTCGTAATGCATGCTCTTTATTCGCCTCGCTCGACCTCAAGATTATCATTAAGACGTTGAACGCGAGAGCACCGGTACTACCGACGCGGCACGCGGCGCGTCGAGCTCCGAGAGCGTGCGAGATAGATGATGATGCCCGGGTCTACTCGCGGCCTAGGGACCCGGGACCAGCCAGAGATTACGACGCAGCCGAGGAGCGCAGCGAGCCTCGCCCCGTTCCAGCAAATAGCTAATCACGGGATTAAATGGAAGACGCTTAACCCGGAGAGAAGCGCCGAGGTCGGATCTTTCATGGAAATGAGCCGTTCCCAGCGGCCGGCGACAAACCGACCGGACGCCGAGCTCCCAATGCAGATTCGATGACTTCCGCGTTAATTACGCCGGCCAGGAGCGTAACTAATTCTCCTCTTCAAGAGCTTTCCGACGTCCGTGCGAAACTATTCGAGGCTGGCTCGATTTTTCACCGGTTCCCGTCGCCCGAAGCCATTTTCGATCGATTCCAGCTTGAAACTACAGGTTGAAACTTCGTTGGTGCTTCGTTAACAAGTTCGTCGCCAACAATCGACCAGCAAAATTTGCACAAAATCAAAGCAACTTAATGAATTAAAGCAAGATTATTGTAGAAAATTGAAATTGATCGTAGGGGATCCTAGTCAAATTTAGTTTGTTCGGATATATATTAACTCGTTCGTCGCCAACAATCGACCACGAAAATTTTCACAAAATCAAAGGAATTTAATGAATTAAAGCGAAATTAGAAAGTTAAAATTGATCATAGGGGATGGGATTAGAACTCTTTCGCATCCAAAAGATCCTAGTCAAATTCAGTTTGTTCGGATATAAATAAATTTTCAAAATTATTTAAAAACTAGCGTCACCCATATTTGAGTGACGTGGCGATGAACGTGTTAAAGTCTACACCTAATATTGTATATGTGTACTATAGGTGTATTGTATCGAATCACCAAAATTGCAACCGAATAATTTGATCTATCGAAGGATCTATTTCCGAATATTCTTACGATTTTCACGCGTTTCTTCGAAGAAGTTGCACGCGTCGGTCGCTCGAAATTATTCCTTGGAAAAATAATGAACGCCGAGCACGGCGAGAGCTCGTTCCGAAATCACGCGGCTTTTCCATTTAGCGATCGGACTGGCGCGCCATGGCGAGGCGCAGATAAATCATAGGGACCCTTTGGAAATTGATTCGGTCGGCTGCGCCCGGAGCAGCTCTCCTCGGTTCCGACCGAGTTAGTTTGCGAGGCCGGCTCGGCTCCTCCGTTATTTCATTATCCGCGACGTCGATGGCGGATCGAAGAAAATGGGTTACGGTGGCCGCAAGATTAATGGTGCCACCTGCTCGCAATTATAGTCGAGAGCCGGGAGTCGCGCGGGGCGCGCAAGGATGATCCTTTCCGCCGCGGGAAACTCCGGATCGGGCCTCGTTCGGCCCTTGTCTGCGGGCAGAAACTCGCGGCGTAACAGGTAGTTCGTATTCCATTCACCGGTCGAATTATAATGGCTGCTGATTGTACCTTTCTGCCCGTAATTGATCACGATTAATTTATTATTCGAGCCGGCGCGGAGCTTTACTTTGTATCAGCCCGGTAATTTCGCGTGTCGCGTCTGCGATCCGCGCCAATTTCCTCCGGCTTGTTTCTTCGGATCCGAGCCGCTGATTTATGCCGATCCGCGACGCTTCGACAATGTCCTCTCGTTAAATATCCGCGGCAGCTCCACGGTAGTAACTAGATCGCGGATCTCTCTGCAATTATGTCGTATTCAATCTGTAAAATACCGGGCAACGTCTGCGTCCACGCAGAGATAAGATTCACGGAGAATCTCCAGATAAAAGTTCTGCCAAAAAGAAACGCGAGTCGCGATTGCTCGAAAGATAAGCCAATGGCTGCGACGATTCAAACTGATCCGAGCTTCGCGTCGGTCTCCGCGTCATCGGTGACCCGCGTCACCGAGGCCTAATTCCAACTCCTATCTAGAGTTTCGTTCCAGTTCCCGTTGGCTCTCGATTGCGTCACGCGACACGCGAGCCTGAATAACTCGAGCTCCGGAGATGATCGTTAGAGCGACCTCTCGAGCGATTCCGCCTCCATTCGGCGCTGTTCTAGGTTGGGTCAATTCGGGGGGTCGCGGCGCATCGACGGACAATTTTCCCGGCCTATAAACGCGCTCGGGCTTGTTAGCGCGACGACGACTCTCGTGCCAGCGAAGCACCTGTTCAGCGGTCAAACCGGCTGCCTCCCAAAGCCGCGAGCGAAAGGATAGGCGGCCGAGCGGGAAAAATCGGTCGGCAAGGCGACATTGCGCAACGAGATCGGGAGATCCTCGACAAAGGAAAATGTCGCGGCGAGAGTTGCGCAAAGCGGCGATGAGGATGTTCCTCTCCGGCGAAAGATCGCGCCGGTGAAACAGGGCCGCCGTCGCTGTCCTTGGTTCCCGGCACCGTTTTTTCCGGATTTCAGCAACGGATCGAGCCGAGACGTACACGATCGAGGCCTCCCCTCTCACCTTTTCCACCGATCGACGGACATCCACGCTCGAAGCGTGGAACATCGTTAACCTTTGAGATCATCCCGGCGAACACACAGACACGGACGACGGAGAACGGACTCGCTCGCCTCTGCCTCCATCGCTGGCTTCCTTCGCCTGTTCGCCGCTTCGCCTTTACCTCTGCCTCGGCTCTGCCTCGGCTCGCGCGTGTGTCGCTCCGATGCATTCCGCGAGGATGACTGCCTTTTCCCGCGAGCGGCCGTGTGCGTACGCGCGAAGAGTAACGGGACCGAGCCGAGGGATCGATCGCGCCGGAGATCGAAGGTCCCGCGAGATTCGATTCGATCGTGGAATGGCGAAGGTCGCCGGCGAAAGGAATACCGTTCGTAACTTATCGATCGGACCCGGAGAATCGACGAACGGGAAGGCGAGCAGGAAA
Source organism: Augochlorella aurata (assembly GCA_028455555.1). Taxonomy (NCBI): domain Eukaryota; kingdom Metazoa; phylum Arthropoda; class Insecta; order Hymenoptera; family Halictidae; genus Augochlorella; species Augochlorella aurata. The sequence continues at coordinate 1,530,276 of CM052150.1, forward strand.
CCACGGCCTCGCGACGGAAACGCGCCTTGTCCTGTGCGCCATCTTCTTTCGATCCATTGTCTTGTAAAACTCGAGTACAATACACGTTGCTTGAATTGCGACGAGATAAGGCAGGACGATTGAACGTAATAACCATCGAAGTATAATATTGCTTTTTACATTAGCTATGACGCGGTGTCGAAAGAGTTCGAGCGAGTTCTAATATCTCATGTAGCCTAATTTTCAATTTTTGAAATGTTTAAATTGCAATAAACGTCGTCCAAAGCTGCTACGAAATCCTACGTCCGATTCCGTAATTTTTGTTGCGACAGCTCCCATTGCTCCGCCGGTGTAGCTCGCACCCCAATCGACGTTACACCGCAGTGTCTGTTACCGATTGCGAGAGCTTCTCCGGAGCAACTGAACCGAGCTCGTAGCGAGGCGTGATCCTACGGCGACTCCGCGGTGTCGTTTTCGCACGGTCGACCAGTTCCATCTGGAAAAGCAACGGGGGTCTTTGCCGGGCGTATCGTCGTCGACGCTGAACGATCTGGTAACTTTTCATCGGTGAGAACAGGTCCCACCGGTGTCGGGGCCGTCGCGTCGCGTCGCCTCGCGTCGCCTCGCCTCGCCTCGCGCCGGGGGAACCTCGCTGCGAAAAACGATCGATAAAACCGGAACCCATCGAGAGAGTCGCGGGCGAGCGATGAGCCACCGACGCCGTTCCTCCTCCCTCTCTCTCTCTCTTTTCCTCTCTTTCTCTCCCTGTCTCTCTTTTTCGCTCGCCCGCTCTCTCCGCCACGGCCAGCCGGCGACAAATGGCCGGTGTTCTCGCCGCGATAATAGGCTGCGGATAAATTGGAAACGACGAAATCGTCTAATTCAGCCGGCCGATCCTCCCCGGTTCGGCTCGCGCGCCGATTTATCGCTTTGATTAACAAAACGCGAGCGTCGCCTCTCGCCTCTAGATCGGACCCGTGCTGCAGGACCGATTTAAATTTCGTTTTAATAGATCGCCAATTTATAGAGGAGTCCGTTCCTTTTTGTACGATTTGTCCGGACGCGTGTAATTATCATTGCGTTCGTTTCCATTGAATGTACCCGCGATGCATCGATATGCAGTTAATCCTGCATTAGGAGCATTAAAAACCACCGTGCGGTTTTTATTTTCCAGCTGGATCGGGTACTGGGACGATCTTTTTGTTCAGTTTACCGCTTCGATTAACCGAGCCTGGCGGTGGCATGTCGTTAGTGCTGGATTTAGATCGTTCTATTTAAGCCAGGTTAACGAATCTTTTCATTTCGAAGATCCTCGCCTTCTTTTCAAAGACAATTTTACTCGTTTTATCGACCGGCGGTTCGAACAAGCAACGGGGCAGTACCCTGGAATACCTGCTTCCAATGTTCCGTGTTTCTAATCGTGCTTGTCATAAACGACTAGAGTCTGCAGTCTAGTAATCACGCTACTCGCAAATAGCACGGTTACCGAGACTTGAATTCCATGCTAATAAATCGTCCGCTTTACACGGCGGTTAGGAAAGTACGATATTGCTGGACACAAGTAATCGCGGCCGCGTTCCTTTTGATTTAATTTCAGCCGGTGCATCGTCGCGTATCCAGCGCCGCGCCCCGCCGCATCGCGCGTCCACCGTAAAAATAAAAGCACCATTTTATCTTCGAACCTAATCGGAAAATGAAACGAACTTTCGGTTCGATAACCGGCCGATCCTTCCCGGGTGTTTACGCGCGATCGGATCGCGATCGATCCGATTTATCGGCGGCCTTGATTAACGCCGCAGCCTATCCATTTGCCGTCTATCGGCCGTCTATTGGCCAGGACCGGCCTTCCGTGATCGGTTCCGAACAAGTCCGACTTGTAATTGGATTAAGTTATGCCGGGCATTAAGTTATGGCCGATCCGGTAATACCCGCCGCGAGCCCCGCAGCTTCCACGTTGTAATTTCGTCTAAATCGTGCGTGGCTCGAGCGCCTAGCAGGTCCTAAGCTCTATCTGCCGGTCGATCTAAATTACGGTCGCCTCCTATAAATTCTATCAAGCTACGATACCTAGGAACCGGTGCAATCCCCCGTCAAAGGGGTTCCTCCTGCTGGATCGTTGATTACGACCGATCGAATTGGAAACGATCCGGTGGCTCTTTTCTTTTATTCTTTCCAACATTCTTCACCGAGAATTTACAGTTTCGAGGCCAAGTTCGCGCAGCCTGCCATCCAATAAGATACCATCTCCTCCGCTGAGAGTACTATAGATCCAATTGCATAATACCAGTGTTGATATAATATCTCCCAGATTTTTGTCAGCCTAATAAGCGCCGATTGTAGCTTACAGTTGATTATGGGAGCGCGCAGACTTTCATTTTTCTACTTGAAAACGTCGGACAGGATCTGTTCGATCAGTCCAAGCGATTGATAACGATAGTAATTCCCGCGAGTGATATTTCCAAAGTGGGACACCGCGTAATGCTTTAGCTTCGAGCCTGCGTCCAGCAATTTTTTCGGTATCCGCCATCCGCCGGCCAGAATATCGATGCCCGTTCAATATTCTAACCGATCGGCGCATTTAATATTCTTCTAATGATTATTACGACACGCGAAGACTACCGATCCATCGATTTCTCCGAAGCGACTTTGTCGGCCATCCGCCGGAGAGATAGGGGGCTAGAAACTGATTAGAATACCATGGATTTCCTCGCGGCTTGGCTCGGCTCGGCGCGAGCAACTCCTCCCCTGCAACGTGACGGAATGCGCGAGTCGGGCCGGGCCGGGCCGAGCCTAGTGGCTTTTGCGTCTCGACGCGAGATGAGTTTACCGAGCCGAGCCACGCACTATTCACGGAATTTCTATCAGTCTCG
>CM052150.1:1606662-1617058 GCA_028455555.1 Augochlorella aurata
CAGCTGAACGTTTCACTAGAGGACCGGCGATCTCGGCCGAGTATCGCAGCTTTCTTCGAACAAAGCGAGCGTCTCAATACGCCTGGACGCGCGCGCGAGAGCCGCAGCCGTGTTGCCAGCGTATCCGAGGCCAATTTATTCATCCGCTGACCCAATCGCGAGCAGGCGAGCAACACCTCGGCTCCCACGAGCGAGGCCCGACCGATACTAATTAATATCGCAATCTCGATCGATGCCTCCATAAATCATCCCCGAGACAGACTCGGTCCGGTCGCTCTCTCTCTCTCTCTCTCTCTCTCTCTCTCTCTCTCTCTCTTTCTCTCTCTCTCTCTCTCTCGCTCCGTTTGGCCTGCGGTGCTAATCCATCGGCCGGACGATCGATCGACGCTGATTTACTAATCCGAGGTCGAAGGAACGGCGCGCAGCAGCCTGCTGGGACGACGTTGCACAATCGAAGAGACACTTGTCTCGCGATTGGCAATAATTGGACAACAGGTTGATGGCGGGGAAGGTGGTAGGGGTTGCCAGCTTCCTCGGAGGTCGTCCTTGACACGGTTCGGCCGAGTCCTTGCCAGTCCTTAAGCTCTAAACGCGACCCAGATGCGAGCCCACTCTCGCGCCTCTAATCTCTAATAAGGTCGAGACACGGAGCTGCTGGATGCTCGATGCTCGAAGCTCGATGGGCGTAGGTGCGCCGAGCGGGGATAGTCCGGAGCGTGGCACGTCGGGAACGTGGAGAACGTAGAGAACCTCGTGCAAAGAGACAACAGCCTTTATTAAGGCAATTAAAGATCAGGCTGGTTTCGCCACCTCGTTAGCCAATCAGAGCGTGACGCGGGCGACGCCCGGCCAATCGGGAAATCCCGTTGCACGGAGCTCCGAGGTGCGCGACTTGTCTCTAGGAAGCTGCCGAAGATCAAAGCCTCCCGGACAGTCGATACCAGTCGGGACGGCCTGCGAGCTCGAAAATAGCCGAACGAAAGGAGCCGAAGAGAACGGTGAAAAGTAAAAGCCGCGTTTCCCCAGCGGCCGCGGTCGGTGGGAGAAAGAGCAGCGTCTTCGGTTCCAGGTTTTTCGATTCCCAGGCAATTACTTTATCGACTAATCTACGTTCGATTCTTTCCAGCAGGGTTCATACGACCCGCGCTCGCAAGCACACGGCAGACGGCAGACGGCGTACGGCACACGGTATGCGCGTCTCGCTCGGCGGCTGGCAGGCCGATTGTTTCTCTCTTTTTACCGATAATCTTGTATAATCCCGCGACCGCGGGCTTCTCGGAAGCGGTCTGGGGAAAAGCAATTTACCGCGAGTTTCTCCGCGCGTCGAGGAGCGTAAATCTCCCGGCGAACGAGCGACGGGGGCCACGTGTGCGCGGCAGACAATGCGGGAGCGTCTCTGCGTCTCCGCGTCGCCGCGGCAACGATGGTACCGCTACGATTTCTTTGCGGATGGCCGCCGCGATTTCTATTCCCTTGGGCCCCGGAGTTCGAGACTCGTTATTGCCGGGGCTGGAGGCGGCGCAATCAGCGATTTGTCGCGGCGCGGCGAAGAGCGGCGAGACGCGGCGCGGAGGTTTCTACGACCGATTGAGAGAAAAGAAGCCCTAGGGTTCTGGATACCGCCTCCCCTCGAGAAGCAGACCAGGAGGAGAGCAGGAGAGGACGCCGCGTCGAAGCTCGCGTGCGCCGCGCCGCGCCGGGAATCCCACGCGTCTCATCGCCTCTGCGAAACGCGTATCCCACATCCGGCGTCCGGCTCGAAAGCCTGGCCCTCGCTCTGGAAACCTGTCGCCACCAGGGCCCGGTCAGGCTCGATCCTATCGCCTCGTCAAACCGATCGACGAACGGATTAAAGGCGCGAGACCGGCCGCCGAACGATTCCGCGCGACACGAGGCGCTCGCGAGGCTCCCGGCCGATTTTTCTAGGCGTCGGGACAACTCGCCTGCTCCCAAGGCCGACCGTGGCCTCGGGTCCGTCTCAACACCTCCGACGATCACGGACACTCGGAAACGCGGACGGTTTTAATGAGGCCCCGCCACGAGGCGGGCTAACGAGATTCCGCGGAATAAAAGTGCTACCGGATGTTCGAGTTTGTACGATTTAATTAGTCGGGATGATGGTACGCACGCGAGCCGCGCTCGCTGCGCGGCCATCTATTCGGAGCTGTTCGACGGAGGAAGGCTTTGATGGACCTTCGATTATCCGAACCTCCTCGCAGAAACGGTTAATCTGCCAGCTACGAGACAGTCCTCCGGACGCCATTTATCGTGGAAAGATTAAGACGATAAATCAGGAGCCCGCGATTTATAAGCATTTATACGACAAGCGAAATTCCAGACACCGAACGCGGAGCAAGACCGACTCGGTCGCAAAAACATCCAAGCGGTCCAGGCTAGAGAGGAACGAAAAAATAGATTTGCAATTCGCCGGCCGCAGGATCGCGAAACAGGAAACGTATTTCAATCAGGAGACCCCTCCGAACAAAAGGAACACCGCTCGATCCTATCGGGAGGGGATCGAATCGCAGCCGCGCGTAAAAACAGCAGCCGAGGGCCCATCTTGTCCATCTTGTCCGTCTAGCGTCCGGTCCGGTTCCTCCGTAATTCCAACGATTTTTGCAGGGTGTTAATCATTCCTCGAGGTTATTGTCGACGATACAGCTATCCTCTCGACGCGGCACGGCGAGCTGTCTCGATCGGGGCGTGCGACGAATCCTCTCGCGCCGAGAGATCATCCGTGAAACGCGCGCCGGCTATAATCATTCCTCGCTCCCATTGCCGTTCCTTCCGATCGCTTTCGCAGGACCAATGACAAGGATTACCTGCTCGGATCGTGTCCTAACACTTTCGCGATAATGACACGGACAGCGCGGAGTGACCGACGGACGCGCGCGATCCCTGTAGAAATGGCGGCGCTCGAAGGACGCGATCGGGATAAACGCAGGCGAGGACGCGAACGAGTTTGTCCTCTCGCTGGATATAATTCTAACCTTTCTCTTCCGCGGTGGAAAAGTTCGCGCATGCTTCGATTCCATTGGGAACAATTCCGCCGCGAATCGGCGACGCTGTCGGGCGATTCGGCCCGGCCCGACGCGGACTGCTTTCTACTCAATTAGCTCCCAGGATGGCTGACAGCCGAGCTCGACCTCAAGACGCTGTTGTTGCGGCGAATCCGTTGGCTCGTCCTAAATCTACTAATCAACTAGAGACGCAACGAATTGCGGCGGAAAATATGCTGGAGCATGCTCGTTCGCCACTGCAAGATTATCGTAAGCGATGGGAGTATCGTGAAAGTTCCATTCAGATTTTCGATCTAACATTTCCGTAGAGGGTGTCGACGTGGAAAGACGAGGGGTAAAAACGCGGCAGATCCGAATTCGTGGCCCCTCTTGCATTTTTCAGACGCCGGCTCCGTCTCTTTCCCACGACGCAGCGACGCGACGGGTCGGTGTAGAGTGTAGAGTTTAGAGTGTACACGGTATTGCTCCGTTTCCACGCGAGCTGTAATTAAGTGGTCGTTAAACCTCCGCCCGGGAAAAGTGAACTCGGTCGGGCCTCGGTCTTGACTAAACAGGCCAGGCAACGGAGAAGTTTCTGTTAACGCGTTCGCGAGAGACCAGAGAAAGAGTGTATGTATGTGAGAAAGAGAAAGAGAGAGAGAGAGAGAAAGAGAGAGACTGCGAAAAAAGAAGAAAAACTTTTCAGCACGGCCGCGCTTCGACGAAACGACTCGATCGTTAATGACGTTCACCTGCGGTTGTGCAAAGACCACCTTGCTCGTTCTTAAACGGTTACGGGCTTAAACCCTCGGTCTGGCTAGGCGCATAACTCCGATCCTGACGAGATGAAGACATCCAGCGAGGGGAGCTGCAATGCGCAACCGCGATTTTTCAGCTTGTCGACCCGTTTGTTACGATCAATCTTGTGCTGCACCGCGAGCCAAGGGTTCGCGCCGATGTCCCTTAAATTCTGAACACTGTCTACTGTCTGGACATCGACTGAACAGCTTCTCCAGACGTGTAATCTTGAATTTTTCATCGAGGATGAAGGAGCACGGGAGACATGACATTCGTCGTACCCTTCAAGTACACCCCTAGTACTCTTCAAGTTGGAAGACATACCTCAAGGATTTTACAAAGCATTCGCCTAATCGAAGAACACCGAACACCGAGAGCACCAGCGCAGATTGGTGATCCTCTTTGTGAGATCGATGTCCGTTCGAGATAATTTCGTATCATCAATTTCGTATGATCGCCGGCTATCCGTCCACCTGGCTGTCGCGTCGGTGTTGTTCTCGCAGCGAAACACGCAGGACGCATTCTCACCTTTTCCAGTAGCTCGTTAGCGATTTGCGTGGCAACAATGGTCGACGGGAGTCTGGGTAATTATTCTGTACACATGCACGGCCCCTCTCCCTCGGCTGTTCCTCCTCCGTCTCTCTCGCTCGCCTCGTTCCTCGGCTTTGGCGACGGGTCCTCGTTCCGCGGCGTCGAAACACGCGGCCCGTGTTCGATCCCACACGTCTTCGACCTCCAACGATTCTCTTGGGTAATTCTTTCGAAGCCCGGTTAACCAGTCGGGTTATTTGTATGCATTTGTATGCACAGCTGTATTGTTGTTGCAAAACACGCGAGCCGGTAATCGACGTAACACGCTGAGAGGGACGCGAACCACGGATCTCGCCGCGATGTCTGCCTCCGTCGAGGAGAGGCTGGAGAGAGAAGGAGAGAGAGGGAGGGAGAGGGAAGGGAGCCGAGTTAATCTTGCGTAACGTAATGATTCGCTTTCTCTCTCGTTCTTTCTCTCTCTCTCTCTCTCTCCCGCTCTCTGTCTGGTCTCGGCCCGGCTGGATGCTAGGGTCGCGCAGCTTTTCGATTTCTTGCGTCCCGGCCATGATCGATGATGGTAAATCGTACGAATGGTTTACGATGATATCTAATGATACGTTACGATTCTACGCTCGCCCCCTGCCTCCGATGGTGAGCATCTCCGACGGGGACATCATCCTCCTCGCAGCCGGAGTAATGACTCGGCCGTTGATGGAGGATTCGATCGAGCGTGGACTCGCGTTTCTTTGGCTCGGGAACAACCCGTCGAGTTACATTTCCATCGTAAAAACCGCCGCATCGATGGACATTGTTCCTATCCGTCTTATTGCAGGATTAGCCCGAATCAATGCCGCGTGACTACGCCGGTTCCCGCGTTCCCGCGTTCCCGAGTCCCCGGCCACGTGACCCCGATTTTGCCCCCAGCGAATGCGCAGGGAACGGCGCAAGAACCGTCGCAAAAAGACAAGCAGCTGGAACGCAGAGTTCGTTCGAGACCGTTGCGTTGGTCAAACAACTGGAAACAGCCGGCAACTAGCTACTACCACCGGACATTTATGGAGTCGTCGATGGCGGGTCGGAGAGACCGGAGATGAACCCGATCGGTTCGCCTTCCAGGTGACCCACGCGGCGATGTCTCGCTCCATAAATTAAGAAACATTCGCAAGGTTGTTGCCTACAACTGCTCCAGATCGGTCGGAGCGAGCTCGCGTTGCCCACGCGGCAAACGGCGGCTGGAAAAATCCCTGATCGAGCCTCGGAATCGTGTCAAGGACAATCGAGGATCGACGGCGACCGATCGATTGACCGATCCCGGGATCAGGCGGTTTCTTGACCTGACCCACGCCGCGGCGGCTCGCGTCAGCCGGCGACGATAGGAGAGCTCGGCTCTCTCGTGAGAGAGATCCCGAAAGCATACACGGGTTGAGGTGAATAAGGTGGAAAACGTGGGTGGATATAAACGTAGGTGGATATAAGGTAGACCGATGTCGTGATGCGCACTTGTCGGGAATGACTGGCTGAGCCTCCCGCTCGTGGTTGCCCCGGGCGATCACGGGCATAATGTGCAACTGCACACGGGCTCTCGTGTGTGTCACGGCACCTCTCCGCCCGCGCAGAGAGCTGAATCCTTGTCAACCGATTGTAGAAAGCACGCAGAAGAGGCATCGGCTCTCGTGCCGTTACCGAACATACTTATTCCAGGCCTTCAGCATCCAGGAGATTAGATGCTGCCGGTAGACGCGGGGCTAACCACCGACATGCAACGATTTTTCACGAGAGCCGATGCGCGGCAGGCTGCCGCGTCGCTCCTCGTAGGCATATACTTTATGCATCGCTCCGGCGGAATACTATTCTTTTTCCAGGATAGGTTTCAACGTCCTTCGAGGACATTGGTCCCGGCACCGTCAACGTTCTGATCGAAACAGCCTGCTCCAAACGCTTTAACCTTTTGACTGCTATGAGCGCATATATGCGCCCGGCGAAAGCTGTCCCTGTGGACTATGGGCGCACATGTGCGCTCGGCGATGGCTTCGACCATTTACTGATGTCTTACTGTATTTGTCCTGAAATTATTTTATCTCTCAGAAACAACATACCTTGTCGCTTATCAACAAGAAAAAATGAAATCTATGAAATTGATGACTGGGCCCGCGGAATCTCAGCCTCAAGACTTCCTCGAGAAAAAGTATTCAGTCCCCACGAAGCGTTTCGGCTCAGTATTCAGCAGTCAAAAGGTTAAACTCTAGATGGAAGATGGAAGGAGCAGGGTGCTACGTCTACGTCATCGATTCTATCGGCATTTGTCTGGTATAAAGGAGAATACGGGAGACTCTTCATCAAACCGAAAACGTGTTCGGGAAGGAAGGGGATCAGAAATTTGCAGGAAACAAAGTCTCGCGCGAACAACGAAAGAAAGAGAGGAAGAGAGAGAAAGAGAGAGGGAGAGAGAGAGAGAGTAACGACGAGACGGACGTGCCTCGACTGGGATTTCGCGGCGAAACAAGAAAATCGGGAATAGCCTGGCGTGCGCATAAGAGAGTGGTTTGTTTCTTGCTTTCGTCGGACGGACCTCGAATAGCAATGTTCTCACGCTAGCTCCTGGGCCGGGCTGTTGGGTCCCGGCACGCGGGGCCTGGCTCCGTCGGGTGAAAACGAATTCCCATTGACCGGCGCGACGTGGCGCGGCCTGGCCAGGCCCGACCAGGCCCGACTCGGAGATCTCGCGTTCCCGGCCGCCTTGCTGCGCTGCTCTCTTTGACTCCCAGCCAACTAACTTCGATTTCACGGTCACCCGGCCCCTGGAATGCTAATAACGATTTCATCGTCGAAACGGTGGCCCGGTGCAACTTCCGCTGCCATCGATCTCGGCTCCGATCTACCGCACCGCGATCGCCGGTTTCATCGTCTATTCAATTTTGCTAGAACGCGTGACAAGCAGTGTTTGGTAACGGAAACGATTGCCCCAGGGAATCTAGAACGACCATGCAACGACCATGCAACGAACACGCATCGAACGATGGGATGCCTGAAGGTTTCGCGTGCTTCTGTAACGGCGCGGCGCACAGTGGTCCGGTTTGGAGAAGTTAACGACATGTTATTAGAATTTTTGAGACATTGGAAATATTGCTTTCTAAACGTCTATTTTATATTTATATTTCGTAGATTGGTATAATTTTTCGTTAACCCCTTGCACTATAATAACGAGTCAGACTCGTCGTACAGATTTCGTGCAAGATCTACTAAATATGAATATTATTAATTCCTTTTAAGTCGAAGCAAAATTGCATTCTTCTATTATCCAAGTCTAGAAACGGAATTAGATAAAGGCAATACAAGAAATAAAAATTGTCTGGTCCTATTAGAGACATTGTTAACACTTTGCCGGCCGCTGTCACGCTGGCGTGACTTTTGCTCGCCAACGGTTATATTGTTTCCACTATGCTTATTAGTGCTCAGCACTAATATTCTTGAGCTTAGGATTTTTTGGCTAACTAAATTGGTATGCAATTTAGACGTAAATTAATTTTCCTGCCGAGAGAACGCATACTCTATTGCTCAACTTTAGGATTCGCTTCTCTCGGCCTCAGTGATGAGTCGAGAAATGAGCTGCCGGCAAAATGTTAAGGACGAATGAGTACTAATCAACACAACGTGAAAGAAATCGTAGTGCAAGGGGTTAAAAATCACGTAACACACGATGCAAAGGAACGTTCGAAGGCGTTATTAGTCCGAGCTAAGTACGCGAAGTTGCCTAACGTTTTTAATAAGATGAAAGTACCATAACCATGCTCGTCGCTTCTTCAATGTTGGTCACCCTAGTATCTTTCTTGCCAGAAACACATTAAACCCATACAGCCTATTCTAAACGAAACGCTAAACGATCGAGTGAAATTTACGCTTTCAAATGGTAAAACGCATGACGAATATGCCTGGCGTGCAATCGTCCAAAGTATAGCCAATCGGAAAGCCGCGATTTGCATCGGGACAACGAATTCCGCCGAACAATTCCAACGAACAAAACCCGTTAACGATTCCAACGTTACAACGCGAACCACGCGGCTACGATTTCAGTAATTGCAGGGGAACGACGGGTGTTTCGCCGGCGTAAACATCCCGAGGATGCTAGAAATCGCATCAGCGACAAGACGAATCGGCCGCGCGGCGAAAGTTCATAGAGTCGCGCGTGCACGCGCGTCAAAGTCTCGAAGATCCTCTCGAATTCCAGTGAAAGTCTGCTCGCGACAGCGTCACTCGTCCCGGGGCCTCGGGATTCGCGACTTCCGTTGGCAGAGGCCAACAGGACCCAACAGGGATCTCCTAACGATCCGCGTTAGAAGGAACCGGAACGCGACTCCGCGACGGTCGACCCCCTCCTCCCCCGGGCCCGTGGCTTTCCTCGAACCGTCTAAAAGGGAATATCCTGGCGTCACATTACTCGTAATCTAGCTCGCTAACGAATTCAGCTGTCGAGTTAAGGCGAACGGGGCCCGTGTAACGCTTCTAACGGTACCCGCCGGTGGTTCCACGCATATCGTACGCCGCGAGCCGAGAGAGCCGAGCGGCGTTCCAGCTACCGGTTCGATTGTTTCCGTATCGATTTCCATTTCTCTCTTATGGCGACCCTTAGGCTAATGACAATGAAACGTATTGCCCGGCACGGTCGTACACCGCCGTCCCCGGAGAGTTATATTGCGACATTTTAGGGCTCGTTACCGTCGCGGCAACGAGAGCGAGACGGGCTCCGAGAGATATTGGCGTGTACCAGCGCGAAACAATAAGGAACACGAAAAATCGGCGCCGCCACCTTCGCAGATCGAGCCGAGATATACGGGTTACCCGCGTTCCTAGGCCACGGTGTCGCGGTCCTTTTATTGCCACTTAACGACCGAAAGTCCGACTTCTATAGTGCCCCGAGTCGAATCGGGGACAGCCGACGTTTCCAACATTTTCTATGCTTTCAGAAAAACCGGCAGAACGAATTCAACTAGAACGGAATTAACTCACCGTGCCAGAGGCTTTGCATTCGTTAGTTTCAAACGGCTGGAATTATTAAGATATTCCCTCATAGAAAATCGCCGAATAAATTATCAGTCTTGCCGTAGCTTCGCTATTAATATTCAACGCTAACAGTGGTTTTACAGACGCCGATTACTATGCGTTTAACCCTCCGACGATGTCCTGCGAGCCGCCGTCACCCCTGTAAAATCGTCTGCATACTGATTTTTAGGATTTCTAATGAAGTTTCTTCGTGCGGAGCGGACGTAAACGTAAGGAGAGAGGATATTTACGATTTTCGTGACCCAGTAAAGTCCCGTACGCCGTGCGTCTAGTAAATCAATTTATTCGAACGCACGAAAGACGGTCGCTTTGCAATTCACGCCACTCGAGCTGTTATTAGTTCCTGTCGGAACAATGCGTCGACTTTTAACCCGCGATGAGAACGCCGCGATAAAAAAGCGTTGCCTCGGAAACGCGTTACTTTGTTCGCCAGCAACACGTGGAATTAATTCAGCGACCTCCGCGGCGATCGCTGCACCTCGCTCGGGGAACATAATCGATTCGAACGCTTCTGCTAGAAAAATCCAAAAGTCATTTTTCATAAATTCCCCGGCTCTCGCGCGCGACAGTGAGAAATGTAACCAGTAGAGAACCGTAAGTTGGTCGTCTTTCGTCCTGGCTGGCCAAGAGTTCGATGACCCGGGGATTTCGGATTTCATAGTCGCTTCTCTCGGTATCGGTCTCGATATCGAGAGAGGCGGCCCGCCGGTGACAAATGCACGAACCAATGCGTCGAGTGACGTCCGATGCACCGCTCTCCGACGGCGTTCCCACAATAATCGGCTCGGACGAGGCGATTCATTGGAAGTCGTCGTAGTCGCCGAGCAGAGAGAACAGAAGGAACGTTATGACCCGTCGCGCCTCGCCGTCGCATTCCGACACCTCCGTCACCGACGACACGCATCCGAAAGCAGGGAGGAGGACCTACCGTCCCGTTACTTCAAATTAATATCGATCTTGATTCGATCAACGCTCGACCGCCTGCATAAAGTCACGTCCGCGCCGCGTGG
>CM052150.1:1624805-1636747 GCA_028455555.1 Augochlorella aurata
ATATGCCGAGCCTGAAACTCGCGACATCCGGAGAGCAGAATAATTTCGAGAGTAAGTTTGGCGAGCGGAGGAAACAATCGACTGGAAAAATTCTTCCGCGGAAAATCTCCGAGGGAAACGACGAGCGTCCGCGACTGTCCTCGAGCGGAACAAAGGCATTGTTCTCCGCGGAGGCGAGGTCGAGTGTAACTCGGGGGTTAGAGGACCGTTGTAGCGGCGTCGCGAGCCACGGCGATTTCGTGACGTAAGATCGCGAAGTTTATTGCGCCCGGGGCGTCGCAATTTGGCGCGACCCAAATGACGAAACTAAGTATACCTAAACGGCGCGGCGGAGGAACGCCCACGTGCGGCCAGAAGGGAGGTTGACACGTTGGTTTTCCCCGACGCGACGCGACGGCCGGCTGCACAGCTCGCCTCACGTATTCTTGGACCCGGAGGGAAAGAGATCCGTGCCAATTCTGCGAACGCATCATCGCGCCGGGGAATACCGGCTCGGCGTACAGCCCGCCGAAAAATCAGCCTTGCTCGCGAGTTCAAGATCAACGCGAAAAATCGACCCTCGGCTCGCGAACATCGCGTTCGATCTTACTCGCTTGTTTTGGAACTGCAGTTCCGAAAAGAGAGCAGAGACGATCGAGGTGCTCGAGGCTTCGAGCGATAGACCGCAGCGCCGATTTTAATGAAACGTCTTCGAAAACCACAGGGAAATTGGATCCGCTCCAAATCGCGGTTCTCGCCGGAAAACCGCGTGCGAGCGGAAATTTAATAACGCCGCGGTCGACGGCTCTAATTCGAGATTCGTCACGTCGCGCGTCGACGAGCATCGCGGCGCGATCGTTCAGGAAATAATACTGGAAGCATCGTTTTCTTATCGTTTCCGTTACCTCAAGATCTACGAAACAAAATATCAGTCCGCCGCTAGAAGATTACGCCAATACGACTTTAACACTTGTTTCAATTTTCCAATTTTCCCAAATTTCGCCAGCTCTAATTTTAAAACCTCCTCCCCTCTCCATTGCTGCGTGGAATATTCCAGCAGTCCTACGACGCTTCGAGATTTTTACCTTCGGTTCGGCAGAGTGAATTATTCGGACTCGAAAGGTTACTTATAGCCCTAGTTAGGCCGGGTATAGGTGGGTCAGCGCGGATCCTGTCTTGGAACACGGTTCTCCTTGTCGTGGTTCGTCCGTTGGTCGGTTCGTCGGTTCGTTCGGGGATTGATTAAATTAGCGTCGGCCGTTGCACGCGAGAGTCGGAGGCGCACCTGCACCGAGCGCGAAGAAGAAGAAGCCAGTCGGGCTAGGGACGAGCGAGTGTCATTGCCCTGTGCTACGCCGTCTAGTATAGAAGGTACAGGAATAGCAGGCTTGGCCATCGGCTTAGACGTTGCACCGCTTCGTCCGCGACGACACGCTCGCGAGCTCGAGCGAACGAGCTAGACAGCAAGCGAGAGAGAGACGAGACGAGGGAGAGAGAGAGACGAGAGAGACGAGAGAGAGAGAGAGAGAGAGAGAGAGAGAGAGAGAGCCCGGCCGCGGCCGCGACCGCGGCGCGGTAGTCTCCGCCGCGATGTCGCGGAGCGGATCGCGTGTACCCCTTCCTCGAGCTTCTTCCTCGGCACGGCCAAACTAACAAATCAACCGTGTCTTATCGGCTGATCCCGTCCCCTATCCGTGATTCGTGGGAAAAAACGACCTCGCCTGAGAAATTCCGCTCCGGCCTCCCCGCGGCCCGCCCGCGAGCGCCCGGGTCCCGCCGTTCCGCGATCTCGTCCCACGATCTCCCCTATTTACGAGATTCCCCGATCTCCGGCGAGGAGATTAGACCGGACGATAAACATTTACGATCTATTAAATCGATCCGATAACACGGCACAGAGTATCAAAATATATACATATACATGCATGCATACATATATAGATCTATATGCAGACGAAATCTACACGGTGGCCAAGAAGTGGGCTGCTGACCACGAGAAACCCGCGCGCGTTCCTGGGAAATTGGGGTTGCACGGGGTTGCACGACCAGTTGAAAAGCAGCGCCATCCCTATCTAACACTTTCACGAGCGCACATCTAATCGAGATTCTTTCGTTTGGCGCAGGTAGGACTGACTGACTTATATTTTCTTGAACACTTAGTATTTCTCTTTTAAATGACAGGAGACAAAGCAATCTTCGAGGTGTAACGTGACTCCACAAGACTTATACAATAAAATTGTTCTCCTAACTTTTTGTTTTTATAACAAGTGTATATTGTATGTATACTGTATGTTGTATATTGTAAGCGCATGGCACCAACGTGGTGCCCCCGGCGCTCTCCCGATAGTTTTCGCATGGCACCACCGTCGTGTCACCGGACATCATAGTGTTAATAGCAGGATAACGACGCTTCGAATCGAACAGAAAATGTCACAACGTTGATAATGCTTCTTACTCAAATCGGAGGAGGTAGTTTAATAGGTTGTATTAAAAGTAGACCGTTCGCTCTGCACCGTTGAAGTCCACCAAAGTTGCCAATCGGATATGCAGGGAAGAGCGCCGTGAGTCTTGAGAGCGTGAGGAGTCGTGCGAGAGGTCGAGTGACGAGTTTAGAGAGAGAGAGAGAGAGAGAGAGAGAGAGAGAGATTTTTAATTAATTTAAAATAATTTTTCTATTTCATTAAATATCATTGCTTTCATTTTTGTTTTTCAAAGAAAACTCCCCACACAGCCAAAATCCCTACAGATAGAAGGCAACGCAACAGGCAACGTATAAAAGGGTCTGAATTTTCACGCGAGGTGTACGCACCAGTCAAAAGGTGGGTTAGTTCGAACACGACCGACCGGATCCGGTGTGCAGACGAGCTGCAGAACCGGGGCTTATTCTAAGCTCGTTAGGCCGGGGCGCAGGGCAAAAACGCTCGATGAAGATACCGCGAGGGAGCGATACGCGGCATAGTTCTGATGCAATTCCCATTCACGTTCGTTCGCGTACGTTTCCACTTAATCCCGTGGTTCGCCCCACCGCGGGATATTGTGACGAGACACTTGGCACTTTTTCTCGAATCGGTGAATTCGGAATAGAAGATTCACTTCATTAAACTGTTACTTGTTGGCGGACAGAGATTAGGCGTATTTTGGTGATGGAAAGAAACTCGGTATATTTCAGTTTTCGTGTTACATATATAGGGTCGTCGCAATGGGTGGAAGGGATAAAAAGTTCAAAACAAGATGACTGAAGGTATGGTGTGACGCTGAGGACAAAGATCGCTGCTAGGGTTGGTGTGATTCAAGGTTTGTTGAGAGGGCCTGTTTGCGAGTGAATCGGCAGCGTGCTGATGATTCACGTTATCGGGGTTTCGCGTCTATTGTGATATCACAGTATCTACGAGATGTCGGAAGAGAGAAAGAGAAAGATAGACCGTTCGTCTCCAGGGCCGAGTTCATTGGGCCGCGCGACGATTCCTCGAGGTCACTGGGCACACCGTAGCGAGCGGTTCGTATGATCAAACGACACTTGACAGCCCCGAAGGACAACCACAAGTGTATACCGTCAGCGGCCGTGATCCTCTCCGTCGCGTCGCGTCGCGGGGAGATTAGATATCGACGTTAACAATCGACCCGGGCGACTCGAAAATCGTCGAGTTGAGCAGAGATGTGCCGAGTCGAACCCGTCCGGGCCGCGAGCCGAGTATCGCACGGCAATGTAAATGAAGGTTTTTCCTATCTTATCCGGCTCTAATACCAGTGTAAACGTCCCGCTCGCGCTAACGCGCTGCGCCCTGCGACGCACTACCAGCCGTGCATCGACCGATATTGCGCGCGAGTGTGCGTCCAGGCCCGGCCCGTTTCTGCGGAGAAGATAGGGCCCTTGGACGGGGACAGTTTTATCGGCACCGGGCCGATTAGCGGTTTTTATCGGGCCCGCGTCGGGGTCCAATGAACGCGGCTGCCGGCGCGGCGATCGTTTCCCTCGAATCCCAAGGATCCGTGGACATAACCGTGATTTAGCGGAGATCCCAGCGATCGTGCAGCTCTGTCGTGACTCTGGATTGATTCGCGATTCTTCTTGATCCCGGTGTCGCGAGTTTTTTCAAGTGATAGACTTTTCGGTCGATTTTTAGGGTCACGAAGCGCCCCAGCCTGGACTGGCAATTAACATGAAAGGTATCGAGTCTTCGAGATAGGACGTTTCGCAACATGCTGTAGAACCGATCGAAAATCCGGTCGAGACCATGACGAAAGTTCAGTAAAACGTGAAAGGTGATCCGGAGAAAGGGCGAATACTTTTCCACGTGCCTGTTGGGCTCGATTGATGGCGATCGACGGGGAGATTAAGCCACCGTAGGACAGCGAACCCGATTGGAAATCCTCACGAAACGTTCTGCAACGATCCTGTTGCGAGTTGCCAGCTGCCAGGCCTGGCCGGGCCAGCCTCGCTACGGACAGAGTACGTATTCGTGACTCCCGTATTTCGATCGAGGCGGAGTTCTTTTCGTCGGAAAACGGAACGGCCGCAATCCCTCTCGCTTTTCGTGACCAGCGGCTGCGGGGCCAAGGATACGACACGGCTGCTCGCTAAATCTCGCTCGACGCCTGAAATCGCCGATTCCGGTCCTAAAATATACGATCGACGAAGCCGTCGAGAAGGTGAACCGCTCGCAGCCGATCCTACGGTAGCTAGCAAATCGCGAGAGAGTTGAAATGTGAACCGCGAGAAGCGACGACCGCGGGTCAGGCCCGCTTGGCGCGACGTTTCGACGGTGTTCCTGGCGCAGCTGTGAGATGTGACGAGCATCGTGCGAAACGGATACCAGTGCTAGACGACGTTGACGTTAATCTCGTTTAACACGTTCGTCACCATGTCAACCAAGTATGGGTGACGCTAGTTTTTAAACAATTTTTAAAATTCTTTTTCATTTCTAATTCCATCCCCTATGATCAATTTCAACTTTCTAATTTCGCTTTAATTAATTAAATTGCTTTGATTTAGGGAAAATTTTGGTGGTCGATTGTTGGCAAAGAACGTGTTAAAAGATCGCGACCCGCGCCAATTTTCATCCGTGCGAGGACAAAAAAGATTCGCGTCGAACGAAAGGCTGAGACCTTAACGAGGAGGAAAGAGCTCGATGATATCGACTCTGGAACGTCTCCGGAGACGTTCCGGGGGAATTATTGTAAATCTATCGATCGGGAGATCGAGTTCAGCGGAGCATGAAGGGCTACTCGATCGTACCCCCTGGTCGCTCTCGTTGGTCTCGCAGCGCGAACACAGAGGCGGCCGGTCGATATTACAGTGATCTGCGCTACCGTGGAGAGATCGGGGGATATCTATCGATCGTCGCGATCTACGAGCTAGAGCGGGCAAACGAACGGCTGGCCGCGCCGAGCCGCGCCGCGCGCCGCCGATCCACGGATCGGGATTCCGCGGGTCCGCGGCCAGCAAAACGAGCAGGACGTCCAACGATGGGATAACCATAGGCCTTGGCAGCTGCGAACAGCCGAGTGACATGCTTCTCCGCCGAGTTTCAGATTGCATGCCGCCATAGTGGCCGGGGAGATTATAATCAAGCGGCCCGGACTGAGATCGAGCGATCCGGCGCGGCGTTCGACGGGAGATGGAATTCCGGCTTGGCAGAACTGTGGTTTCAGAGGCCACGGAATCCAAGCGCACCGACTCCATCGATGATAGCCTCGCCTCTGCTCTCCTCTGCTCTCCTCTCGCCAACGAAATCGGACGGAGCATGGACCGCGGAGAGCGTACAGGTAGAGGATGCCGAGGACGAGGACCCGCGCTCCAAAATTGAACGGCCTAAACGGGTTGGCAACCGGCGCAGAATCTCGGCGCAGCTATTTAGGTCTCCCCGGTGGCATATGGACGCACGGGAGCCGCTCACGGATACCAAATGGGCGGTCGAGACGTCAACGGTGCGTGGACTCGAACGTGGGAGGGTCACGGGGCGAAACGCTAACAGCGAGTCATTCAGAAACGCGTGATGAAACCGTTTCGAAATGGGCTCCGCGCGATCGAGTTTCTCGATTATCCACGGCGTCTCTCGTTCCCTCGGTTTTCACGTCGCCTGGCGTTCGTTAAAATAGTCTACCCCAGCTTGGGAAAAAGAACATCTTTTACTTGTTTATAGAAGATAGTTTTTACTGGCACGTGTTTATAGTTTCAAAGTCTGTGGGGCGAGAAGCACGAGGCACGCGGACGGAAACGTACAATATCGCCGATAGAATTTGAATATGAATACAATATAAAATGGACGAAATTTGTGTAAAGAGACTAATATTCTTTAGTAAAAAAGCTAATTCTAATAATAATATTAAAACTAACGTTCCGACAAATTGCCCGACGGAACTCGTTGCTCGCCCAATCGGACTCTCGCGACTGGCATCTTCCGATGGGAAGCCTCTGTCTGCCGCGTACGTTCGTCGCGGCAGACGAAGCGTTAACTGTACTTTGCCGGGGAACCATTGTAGCCATGTGTGCACCTCGAGCCTCCGCCGACGGATTCTACAATTTCAAAGAGAAAAGCAAGAAGGAGGATGACCGTTCGAGTAACACCCTTGCCGCATCCGCGCAGGCACGTTGACCCCTAAAGCCCGTCCGCGAGCTTCCAGGTGGCGACTGTCATCGCCGCCTCTCGAAACGAAACTTCTCCGCCGCGGCGAGATGTCGAAAGGTCCATCAGACTTTTCATCTGGCCAAGGAGATAGCGTCGTTCGCCGGGTCTCGAAGCGGTTTATTCGGTGCCGACGCATCGGCCAAAGCGTTCCTCTGGGTGGACGGAGCCGATCGTTTCGGACATCCGGAGGCCGCGAAATGGCCCGCGAATCGTTTGATGTCGCTTTGACGACGCGCGGGCAACGCGCGCGAGGCGGCGCGAGGAGATGCGAGGAGACGCGCGGCGGCGAGACGCGGCATGGGTGCAAATCGTTCCCCGACACCCCGTGCAAGTGGCCGAATGAGATGAGAGAGAAGATTATACGGTACGAAAGCAGCAGGCAGGGGCATCCTGTCTATCAAGGACGCCTTCTATCTCACTGGCTCCTCCTCGCCTCCTATGATCCACCTTCTTCGCTCTCTCCCGTGTGTCCCCTCTCTTGCTCTCTCTCTCTCTTTCTCTCTGTTGCTCCCGGTTCCTCTCTTCCCCCGAGCATCTTACTCCCCTTCGTCATTCTGGCCGCGCAACGCGCAGACACGTCGCAGCAGCCTACAACCTCGTGTTACTCAAAGGTTGTTTCTCCCAACACGCTGTGCCCCTCTTCCTTCATTCCCGTCGATTCACCGGGAGCAAGGAACCCTCCTCGCCGCGAAGAATGTCCTGAGACCGCGCGCGAGCCACCTGACACGGGGCCTCTGATGGATCAATATTATTGTCAGCAGACGGTAGACAGTCACCGAAACGGAGTACCGTAATCTCGCGCGCTTTCTCGACGGAGTCGGCTCCGCTCGACCGAGTCGCCAGACCTCCTGCAGCCGCCGGTCGTCGTCTCGCGGATTATCTCCGAGTCGAAATCCAGAAGGCTCCCAGCGATGCGTTAAACGCGTCGGAATTAGAAGGGAATGTCGAATTCGGAGAAAGCGAGCGAAAAGCGAGCGAAAAGCAGCGGCGCGGAGGCCGAACCGCGTCGCATCTATTCCAACCCCGACGGTCTAAATTCGCAAGGACGCGGTCCTCGCGCTCTTTTTCCCGAGCGATCGCGAATCACCGTTCAATAATGGCCCGATGCGAGTCGCGCGTGCTGCGCGCGATGATTCAGAGTCGCGTCGCGAAGAATGCTCGGGGTAGAATTTTCGAGTCGTGACTTGAGAACGTATCGCCGACAATCGCCGTCGACGGAATACGAAATCCCGGCGTTCTATAAATACGTTCGCCGGCGGCTCCTCGACTCGAAAGCCTTAAAGGCTTCGGCCGAGCTCGAGGGAAGGAAGGGAAACGAGAGTCGCGAGGAAAAAGATCCCGGATCCGTCGATGCGGGAATCTAAGACAGTCTAAGAGACGGAATAATCTACTAAGCCGCGCGGAAAATCGTTTCTTTTCGCAGAACGATCGGATCGGCCGTGGATCGTCGAGTCGTAAATCGCGGCTCGTAAATCCTCCTCCGTCCGCGACTCGACGGACAAATCGTTTTCCTTGAATCGATCCGAGTGTCATCGGTCGTTTATGCGACAACGCCCGAATAGATTAGCGAACGCGATCGAGCACCCACGTATCTCGACCGGCGACGGTGACGGCGACGGTGACGGCGACGGTGACGGCGACTCCCATGCAACGAGTTCTTTATGAGTTAACGCGGGAACTCGCTTCATCCCCCTCCCGGTAATACAATATTGACATAGATACGGGATCTGATCGGTAATCGATAGGTCTGGCCCCGAGACTGCGCCCGTTGGCCGACTGCATTTTAGTCGAACGCGACTCCGTTTCGCCGAACGGGAGCAACGAACTAGGAAGGCCGCGACCTTCCGAATTATTGTTGACGAAAGTCAAGGTTATATCACGGTTGTGTCACGATTAGGAATTTCGAGAGTTTCAAGGCTACGAATCAGATATTTTTATCAGACTAAAAGATTCCGGCAAGAAGAGCTTTCGACTACCACATGGAACGTAACCGTGGTCGAAGAGCGACGTGCCCCACCTAAGATAAATTTCGTTCTATCAAGAATCGAATCGGAATCGAACGTCTCTAGTGTATATTAGAAAGAGTAGATACGAGCGACGGCCTTATAAACAAGCGAATCGCTGTGATACGATATGGTTCGTAACGATGAAATGTTGCTTCTTGAAGTTGAAAATTAACTAACGCTTGTTGTTTGTTGTACTTGGTTTTATTTTCTCGCTTCGTGTTTACTGTAAGGGTGTTGTTTTTAGAGTGTCGAAGGTTTCCGTCTAGTCTTCCGAGGAAAACTACCGGGGGTTAGAGAGGGCCTGGTTGTAGTGTGGGTGGGGGAAAAGGGTCTTAGTGCCGACCGGTGTCCCTCCGACATCGCTGGCCGCGCACAATATCATTCATATACACATAATATTAATAATACTAATATAAAATAATGACAATAATGACAATGGTAATAGTAATAATAATAATAGTAATGACAATGATAATAGTAGTAATAATAATAATAGTAATGACAATGATAATCATAGTACTAATAATAATAATGATGATGACAATGATAATAATAATAGCAGTAGTAGCAGTAGTAGTAATAATAATAATAATAATAATGATAATGATAGTAGACGGTAATATCTATGGCGATGTATGAAGAAAATATATAATAATAGTAAGAAGGGGGGAAGGGAGTGTAGTGAATACGTAACACGCTGCATACTTTGAAATGGTGGGGAGTGCTGATTATATAAATACAAGAATTTTATATCGGTCGGACAGTCGTATCGTAAAACCAATTATGGCGAATACGGTATCAATTGTACGAAAAAATCACACGAGTGACATTTGCAACGACATAGTGAAACTTTTCGAAGACGGAATAAATATCGATTTATTCGCGGGGGTAAGTGTCTACTCTATCCTGCGCGAAATACTGTTTTATTTTAATTACGAGGAATATATTATTTCAAATAGTATTCGAAATATTTTCACTGTAAATATTAGTCAGGCTCCATCGAATGTGACGTGTGTTTTCTTGGCCACCGGCCGATCTTAGATAAGATTCAAGTGTCTGGAACGAAACCGGCGAGCGTTTTCTGGGAAAAGTCCCACTGGCGAACGCTAACACAATCCGGCTACCGTAAATCTCGGCCGTTTAATCCACGATCCACCTTCTCGGTCGTTCCGCGACGCGTCTTGCTCAATCCTACAGCTTCGAGGAAGCTCTACCTCTTCGGGGGAGTCGTTATTCGTTTTAGAAAGTCACATGCTCCACGATCGCCCTCTCGGCCGAGTCGCGATCTCGAAAAGTTTCGCGACGCCTTCTATAATCGAGCTGCGTGAGCAGGGAAAGTGAACGACTCTGTCTCAAAAACGCGGCGTACGGCGAATCAACCCATTACCCTCTGCAATTCAAATATCAATAAAATTATGAAAACATATATTATGCATGGGACTTTTATTTTAAGCTTACTTAACACGTTCGTCGCCAACAATCGACCAGCAAAATTTTCACAAAATCAAAGCAATTTAATTAATTAAAGCGAAATTAGAAAGTTAAAATTGATCATAGGGGATGGAATTAAAACTCTTTCGCTTCCGGAACGTCCTAGTCAAATTCAGTTTGTTCGGATATATTAAAATGAAGATGAATTTTCAAAATTTTTTAAAAACTAGCGTCATCCATATTTGGGTGACGTGGCGCCGAACGTTTTAAACTGATTTATTATTATAATTTATTTTCAAATTTTGAAAATATTGGCCGACCCATTTTTAGAACATTGGCCGGATAAACTATTGCAGATATAAAAAGATCTAATATTATAAATTTCAATATATATTTTTGCCCTAAAAACATAGAATGCTGCTTATCTGCTCGCAACCACAGGCCATAAAATCGAAGGCGTCGAGTTTAAATTTTCGGTATCGCGAGATTAGTCGCATGTAATCGACTGAAAAGATTGTAGATTGTAAACTAGTACACTAATCGGACGTATCGCAGAAATAATTCTTCCCGATTAATTCCCCGTGAAGTTTCTTTATCGCTTCGAAAAATGCCACGCTCGCCGCCGCGAAATATCGAGTGCTGGCACGTCGGTCGCGACTCGCCGTCTTTCCACTGATTTTCGTAGAGGCGATAGAAGAATTCCAAAGAATGAAATAGAAAGAAGGAAATCCAAAGAATTCCTCGCGGGGTCCTCTCCACCGAACTCCCGGCGAGGAAGACAGCCGTCGCGAGGACCGTTTACGAGTGATTTTACGACGGGCAAGCACCGGTGCAACACGCCTACGTCGCTTCCTCGTCGAGTCGTTGCGCAATCGTCGGGTTTCGAGAGGAGGCAAATTAGTCTCGGTTGGATACGAGCACGTAAATTAACGACTCGGTGACTTTTATTGGTCCCATCGACTGTCGTCGACGTCCGCCGCCCCGCCGCTGATCCCGATGACTCTTCGGTATAAATTGGGACCGGAGTTACTCGAAGGCGGATTAATGCCGTCATTGGCCGACACTGTCGCTCGTTCGGCCGGCTCGTAATTAGCGTTCTACCGTCATTGTTTTAATCGACAATTAGCTTAACGAGCGGCGACATAATTAATACCCTTAACGAAACGGCAACTGTCCGGACCCGAGCCTGGCGGTCTTGAAATTTTATTAACTCCTGGCCGATGTTTGCACCGTGTAGAATTGAAAATTCTCCGATCCAAGAAACAGCCACCGCCATTCGCAGTATTCCGTTTATTTCTGTTGGCGGGTTGGTTCGATACGCGGCAGCTTTTTACGCGAGCTTTGACTCGCGCGATCTTATTTTACGCTGTCAGATATACGCGCATATTTTTTAAATAAGTTATAAAATTGACTTCAGAAACTGCTTCAAGCAAAATTGCCTAACTTTTGACAAGGAACACTGCTTCACAGAAATATTTAGAATTAAGAAAAAGGAATTGAACTACCTTATACAATAGAAATTTCACACCTCCTGCGACATTTTCGAAATCGACTTTTATCTGACCTTTTGACTCAAACACTCCACTTGGCGTCGTCGATTTTCGACAACAACGCAACTCACGCTAGCTATCAGACTCGGAATAAGTTAAACAAACGA
Organism: Augochlorella aurata; assembly: GCA_028455555.1. NCBI lineage: Eukaryota > Metazoa > Arthropoda > Insecta > Hymenoptera > Halictidae > Augochlorella > Augochlorella aurata. Next base: position 1,636,508 of record CM052150.1, read on the forward strand.
TCCGCTTCAGCCATTACTACCGCAACGAGACAACAGAGCGCGTCGAGAGCCACATCGACGAGACATCTTTCAACATTGCAAGACCTATCCAGTACTTCATCTACACGGATCGTCCAATTGTTTCCGACTCCAATTGACCAGCTACAAGTCCATCTCCGAAGAGACAGAGCGCGCGAGGGACAAATTCCCGGCAATCGCTCGCGACCGGATTAATAATCGGTCGGATTTTCGAATCGGATA
>CM052150.1:1704783-1715247 GCA_028455555.1 Augochlorella aurata
ATCTCTGAACGAAAGAGAATCGTTCGCATGAATCGCGAAAATCACGGGAAACTTTCTTTAATCAAATGAAAACGGTGAATCGATATTCTCGAATTCTCGTTATCTTCCCGTTTGAAATTTCGAAAATCCCACGAGTCTAAGGAGACGGGACGGACAGCTCCGGCGACTATCGGCGTATCTCCTTCCCCCCGAAAAATCGAATACGCGTTGCACGCCGGAATCCTGATAGCGCTCGGTCTCTTCATCTTTTCCTTAGCCATTCTCCCAGTTCGTTTCTACCCTCGACTCTTTGACTCCTTATCGAGAAGGCGGCAGCGATTTTCCCGCTGGTTTCACGGCTCGATTTTCCTTGGAACAGTGGTCTGAAGAGAACCTCGAGCTACAGAAACCGCGGCAGGCACGCGTATCGATCCGGTAATTACTGTGGGAGCACGATGTTTTCAATGTTCGCGGCGCGGTGCGTTCGGAAGGGACGAATGTGGAGCGATGAAAATGACGATTAGACCGGGGGAGGTTTAACCTTCGGCGAAATTACGTGCGACAAAGGGTTGCAAAACTTGGCGATTCCGTTGCAGGTGTTTCAAACTCTCGACGGTCTACTAATAGAGGTTGTGTAACGCACGAAACGTCCCTCGAGAAGTTACCTTACCGACATTGTGTCGCCGGTGCTCTTTTGTTCAGCAGAACACCGAGCGCAACTGCGCTCCGCGCCGTCGCATTTCTCTGTAGAACAGAACCGTAAAAGTGTATTGAATCGTTTCGCGAATCCATCTCGCAAAGATTCTGCAACGCGCAGCGATCGGTGAGAAGCCAAGATGGAACAGTGCGCATCGGAGCGCTCTCGTGGTTTTCTCGTTCGCATCCGAACCAATCCGAGCGCAGATGCGAGAGCGACCGAGGCTCGCGCTGTTCAAGATATCGTTTGCTCCTCTCGGACGACCATAGTTTTCCATTTGTTTCCGGTCAGTGGCTCGGCTCGTTGAATCCGCGACGGAAGGGAGGACGGAAGCGAGGACGGTAGAGAGGGTGGGAGGAGGCGGTCGGTGCAGGACTCGCGCGAGTCGCGGCGCTTTTCAGCGCCGATTTTTCCGAGAGACCGAGAGACTATCGGACGAGTATCGATCGGTCATTCGATGGGAAAAATTGCCGTCCCCGTGTCCCCCTGTCCGGCTTGCAGCTCGAGAAGTTCGGCGCCGTGGAACGGGTAACCGGCGTCGATTACCTTGTAATCGAGCGAACGGATTAAGTTACGAACCAATCGAACTCGAAACCGCCGTAACGAAGTTCCCTGCTTTTTGAACGGACGACTGCGCGGCACCGCGCCGATAAATCATATTCCGAGCGTTGCGTTGGCCCGCTAATAACGACCGCCGCCAACCGGCGAGGCCGACGGCGGAAGGCGGGGACGGAGGACCGCTAACGAGCCGCTCTGCCAATTAGGAGAAAAGTACGTCGAAAGTCTGGCAAACGGCGATCCCCGTTCGTCCGCGCCAACAAAAATCGGTGAATAGTATCGCCGGCGATTCCATCGATACGACACTCGTTAATACCGCCGCAATTTTCCCTCGAAATTCGATTTCCCCTCGGCGCCGATGTACGAATCCTCCCAAGTTTCGGCCAACAAAAACTCCCGCGATTTCAATGAGCGTCGCGCCGGTGTTTCCGGGCACTTCCGATTCCACGAATCAGGACTCGATTCGTCGACGCGACGCGATCGTTCCGCCGCTTTTGTACGCGGCTCGCGAACCACGTTGCGCTCTTCGCTTCTAACCCCTTGCTATACTCGGACTTTGTCCGACTCGTGATGGAAATTTTTCTAGGAAGAATCTGTTAAGTGTGAATATTATTTCCTCCTTTTAAGTGAAAATATAATTCTACTCTCTTGTCATTAATATTTAACCCATTTCTATCACTCGGAAAATTGATCTACAACGCTGAAATCAGCGCATATATGAGCTTACGATACAAATGAGTTGAGCACTCAACAAGAAATATAAATCGCCTTTTTCGTAGCAGAAATTATTAAAATCGAAAAGCTTCTAATCATCGTAACTACGAAAAAAAAATAGTACGACAAGGGGCTCGTGCGGCAAAGGGTGCCGAGTTAAACAGAAAATGATTTACTGCGGTAGCAGAGCCGATGGACGGAAGAAATTGTACGAAATTCAAGGGAAGTTTGCGCAGGATGGTTTTCTTGTTAGGCGGCCCAAAGGCACCGGCCACGGTCGAAGCAGATCGACACTGCTGCAGGCTCGTGGGAAATCACTTTCAACATTTGTTTAGAAGAAGGATCGATGAAATATCGCCGCGGGCGATACGGGGGCGGCCCCCCGATGTTATAACAACGTCGATCAGGTGCATCGCGTTACCTTTGAAACCCCTGGGGAGGTGATCAGCTTGTTACATTAACCGTTTTGAATAAAACAATGGAGTACGCTCCGCGATGGAACTAGCCGCTGCATCGACTGGATGCGAGGAAGAAAGAGCGCGGGCTCTTTCGGAACGGTTGCACGTAAATGTAATGAAATGAAACGATTATGCACCGGGCCGGAGAGCGCGGCGGCAATGTTAATGGTCAAAGCGTTCGGATGTGGAAATAATTAGCAAGTCACGGGCAAGCGTAGACGCGCGCGAAACAATTCGCGAATTAACATACAGAACGTTGAAAATCGCTCGGCGGTCAAGCAGAGCGCGATTACTTGGTTAATTATCAGCGGCCGGTGAAACGACTCGGTTTAATTGGAAACGAGTTCCGAATTTCGTCGGAACAGCGCGGGAGACTTCGCGGTTTCCGCGGAAAAATTACGCTCGCGGACGATTTTGCCGTCGCGCGACGCTTCGTTCCCCCTTTGCCGACGCGTCGCTCGATGCCTCTAACGACGCAGGGACCGGCCGCATGAAACGGAAGCGGCAGAAAAGAAGGCCGTTGCGTCGCTGGCGGTCGCGGGGCTGGGAACGCCGCGTCGGGACAGATATTTCGTAGTGACGACGGCTTTGTCAGGGGACAAGTTTTGCTAAACTACGGCCGGGCAAACGTTTGCCGCGTTTCCACGCACCCGGCTCGAAGCGAGGAATCGTCGCTCTTTTGATTTTTTCGCCGACGCGCGCGTCAGCCAGACGCCGCGCCGACTCGAAAATGAGCTCGATTGTACGTTGCGATGACGGGGCGGAAAATACCCGCCCCTGGAACATCTCCGGAAACATACGCGGACCGTTAGCCACGCTGTTGTTCGTCATTTTTCTTTTTTAAACGATTAATCCTCCGCTGGCGATCCCTCTTTGTCACGCTTTTTTAATCGGTCCGTATATTTCGGAAATAAATGATTACCAACACAGGGTTGGTAGATTAATTATATACGCAGAAATCGATATTAAAGCTACCGAACAATAAAACTGATCGATGCGCATTGCCTGACAAAAGTGAAAAGGTCCAATTTACTTAGATTTCCTACAGTTTTTCTTACAGTAGTAGTTCAAATGATGTAATTTATCCAATAACGTTCCATGAAATTGTCTTAATTGCTATTATAATTTTCAAACAAGAAACCGATCCATTTGACCATTCGTTGCGCGATTCGTCGTCGTACGAGAGGTCGGTTCTAGGACCGTAATAAAGACAATCATTCGAACGGCGAGTTGAACTGTCAGAGTGCAACTGGCATAATTGGAGACAGGTTATGTCAGACTCCGTCGACGCTTCGGTATCGAAGGCGTTGAATAGACGCAAGAGTGTCCAGTGCGCACCCTCGGAGAAGCGCGTCGCAGAGCTCGCAGATTCCGTTGATGGGAATCGTCGGGCCATTAGGCGATCTTCGCTGGCGCAAGAGGTCAGCCATCAGGTTCAGGATAAAAAAGGCGAGGCGATTGGACGGGCAATTTGCGGCGGACGATGAAGGTCCGTCGATATATCATAAGGAACGAGGCCGTGGAGCGGCGCATTTACTTTGCCAGGTAATTCCGCGAGGGTGGATAACGTACGAAGGGTTGCTCAAGGGGATCGGCCCATAAATTCTCTCAGCCGCTCGGGTGGTCGCGGTAATTGCTCGTTTCCCTGGTTATTCCCGGGGCACCATGGCGCGTAGACGTCGTCACTGACCCATTGTGGTCAACCCCGGGGCTCGCGTATAGATTCCGACTGCATTGTGGCCAATATGCCGCGGGTGATACGCCGACTCGCATGCCGTCTACTCTCGACCCCTCTCTCTCCCTCCCTCCCTCTCTCTCTCTTTCTCTCTGTTTCCCTCTGTATCCCTCTGCCGCTGTATAGTTCTCTCTGTCCGTTCGTCTATTAGCACAGCGTCCCGCTCGCGGGCTCCGCTGGAAAATTCAAGCCGCGCTCCTGGAAACTACGCGGCGGCGGCCAACGCGACGTTTCTTTCCAGCCAACGGCGCTCGCTCGCGCTCGTCCCACCCCTTCCACCGTCCCTTTCACCACCCACGGATCACCTCCTGACCAACCCCGCGGGGGCCGTGTCTTGATCACACGACCCAGAAACGCACCCGCTAACGGTGCGCCGCGTTTCCCAGCGCCCTTTCCCTTTCGGGGTTCCGTCGAACACCGTCGGTCATCGAACTCTCCGGTCCCGAGCTTTTTAAACATCACGGGCCAGAACGCCGCGCCAGCCACGTCGGTGGAAAGCTTTCTCCGAGCCATAAATGATTCCACGCTAATGGAATTTTTACTCCAAACAAGAATTTACCGGCACACTGTGCAAGCAGAAAAATTACCGCAAGTTGCGCGATACACGCGCCATTAATTCATTCGGAGAGCTTCCTGAAGTCACTGCGCGAAACAGCGATGAGAAAAATATGGAGGGCGCCAAAAATCGGAGGCTGATGAAACTTTTCAAACGCGATGCAATGTTGCAGGATATCAGCAAACAATCCGAAAGTTCTGACCGGTTCTGCAAACGTCCGAGGTAGAACGAAAACCCGAGGGAACGTTTTTCTCTCGACCGAGGCTGGCTTTTTTAATCGGAAAACGAAGTTGCTAACTGAAACCATTTGATCCACAGTCGAGAGGTAATTAATCCCATCGCGAAAATTATTAGTTTCGCAGTTTGCGTGCGGTCTCCCGCGCAGTTTCTCGGCCGGCGGCCGACGGTCGCGACGCAAAAACAGTTGGAAACGCGTTTCGGAGCGACGGCAACAGTGACTCCTAATTAAATGGTGTTCTACGGAGGTTGAACAAGGAGGCTCGCGAAAAAGAACAATGCGTGCATTGCGAGATTTCCCGCGGGCCATCTCTGCCGCGTTTTCTTCGGCCGCGGTCTACAGAGTGCTCGCGTTCTACGCGACGGCGGCAGCTTTTTCCGGCAGCTCGCCCGGAACGTTGTTCGAGAAAAAGATGAAATATTCCAGCGTGTTCGCGAGCCGACAACGCCGCGGAATCGTTATCGCTTTCGAATCGCGCACGGAAGAGTTATCGCGATCATTCCGCGATCCTTCCCGCCGATTTTACGGGGCGGCTGTTCTTTTTCGCTCGCACAGAAATAATTTGTCATTGATACGATCGGAACGGCCGGAATGCGCGGTATCGCGGCTAATGGCCCGAATAATGTGCCAAATTGCATATGGCTCGGTGCATTAATACGGATTCGTCGGGCCGGCCGTGCGCGAAAAATTTCGCTGTTTTCGCGAACGTGCCGTCCCGCGCCGGGAAAGCGACAGCCATTGTTTTCTCTCTCTCCCTCTGTCGTCCTTTCCCTTTGTTTCTCGCCGTTCCTCGACATTCGCGGCTCGATTCGAATGAAAAATGAACCTCCGCCTACTTGTTTAACGAATTGATTAGTGCACTTTGCAGCATGAAATCGCGCGTCGTTCGGTCGATCTACGTATTAGGACTTCAAAAAGTGTTTCAACAGTTTTACAATTCCAGTTCTCTCGACTCCCACGTTTTCCCGACATAATTGAATCTAAAAGGCGGTGCGTAAACTCCTTTCCGGGAAATAAAAAGTGTTAAATTACTCGCTCGTTATTTATAAACAAAAGGTGCACCGAAAGCTGAAAAATTTACAACGTTCTCGAAGAAGATGCATCCGACTAGAACCTCGTAGGAAAATATAGCATTCAGAATTTATTGTAAGCCGCAAACGCGGTATAAAAGTTATATACGCGATATTCCGGTAAAATCGGCTTTGTCCGTCAGAACGCGATTCGTCATGAATAGACAGGTGAATCATTCGTTCGAGGCTAAATCTGTTCGACAATTTTCCGAACAGTTTTTCCTCGGGAAGCCAAGTGCAAATGTATAAAAAAAATTCAATGCACGTCCCCGGCGTGTGTTTTCACGTGGAATGTCATGGTCCGGCCATGAATAGTGGAGCATCCAGCATATCGAAGCGCAGAGACAGTCTGGTTCCGAATGCGGTTTGGCGAGGATCGGCGCGAGAAGCTGATAAACGCTCCACAACGATCCGACACCGCCGCGAACTGCGAGCCGCGAACTGCGAGCCGCGAACCGCGTTAAGTTACCCTAACAGGTGAACGGTACTCGAAATAACACCGATATCGGTTTCCAGCTCCTTCGATGAATATTCCGAGGGGATCGGGGTGTCTGGCGACAACCGTCCCGAACTACTTTGTAATTCAACGACACTCGAGCGGCGGATCGTTACGGTCTCCTAAATATTTTCCGGCTGGCAGCGCCTGACAGTGACCGTCTCTATTCACTTGTCCCTGGATAGACCGGTCTGCAATTACGGAGTGCCGACGCGGCGAGATAACACCTTCGCTTCGTCTATTAGACGCGAATTCAAACTTTCTATACGCGGTGTCTTGGAAGTATATGTATTCAACACTGAGCCTACTACCAGTGGTCGAATGACCGGTTCCACATTTTTGCCTCATAATTATTGGAGTCGTCGAGCTACTCCAGAGATAATAATCTCTGTCTCTCTTAGATGCATCGGTGCGATCGACATTTCCTCGCGTTTTGCTCGCGTTTTCCTCGCTCGAACCGCTCGCCGAATTGCAACCTCGACTCGAGACAGTCTCTTCCAATCCTGGGCAATGTGCAATAGATTTTCATTTCAATTAGTTGTTAGGAAATTAGACGAGACACAAAGGAGGACGGAAAAATCGAACTCGAATTTCTGAAGGACGCGTTTTGCGAAGCGCCAGAATTTTTGACTGCACATTTCCCTGCGTGATCGCCGCGCTGCCGAGGACTCGGTATTCGGTATCGATGCCGATTGCGAAGAACAACGCCCACGTAATTAAATACTCTGGGCGCAGGTCGATAACGCGGCGGGCTTTCACGTGTATCGCGCGGCGGATTCGTATCGGAGGCGGACGGACGTCGCATGACGAAACGAGCGTTCTCGGTGGGAAAAAACTCATAGATCGTTCCACGGTCTTCGTGGTACGTTCGGGTATCATTTTAGACATTGTCACAAGGTTTTTACGATCGCGAGACCGTCAAGATTTATGCGATCCTGGCGTATGAAGGTATCAGCACAGTAATCCACATCTTAGTCGCGGTATCGAATCGAGGCATCGACTGCATTCGTCGATGCGCACGCGGCGCGAGCCAACGTCTACATTTACACAAGTCAATGCAACGTTCGTTCCGCGTTATCGCGAAGAAATTTCTCAGCAAACGCGAGAGCCGCGGTCGGCCGACGCCGTTAGGTTGCGCTTCGAGTCCGCTTCCGGCCACTTTTCCGCGACTTCCGGCCGATGTGACAGCGCCAGACGAGCCGACTGCGAGGACAAGTCGGCCGGTGCGTGCCGGAGACAAGAGTCTGTCGGCACAATTTAATAAATTCAAAGTGTCGCGCGTAGCGGGCTGCAAGTAACGAGAAGCAAGAGTTGCGCGATTAAATTAGCCTGGCCGGTGGCCGGGCCGCGCAAACCCGCGCGTACAACCGAAACGGTTACTCCGCCACGGTTAATTGCGTTTACTCTGTAATGCAGTTCCACAAAGGGAGAGAGGAGTCCGTCGAGATGGAAGCAAACCCGAGCACGCCGCGGTGTAGTGTTCGCGCTTTAGAAAGAAATTCCGCCGGAGCAGAGATTCCCGCGAATCTACATGTAAAACAGACCGCCTCTGGAACTCCAATGCGTCCTAAGAAGCTTATGCTCTCTGCTTGTCCTATCGATGCGCGATGCGGCGGTTCTCTTCCTCGCGAGGAGTCTTTCACGCGGGGACGTCCACCGTACATTGTACGTTCGCGCGTATTTCTAGCTATGAACGAACACCACTCCCTCGAGCTAACTGCCTCGTTGGAGAAATTCTGTTGCAATTGCTGGGAAAATTAACAGGTTGCATAAAAATACTAGCGGACTAACAGATTAAGAGACGTTGTAGTCTCTTAACACTATCATCGCTGGTCAAATGACCGGTTTCGCATTTACGGTTCCATAATTATTGAAGTCATAGAACTGCATCCATTAAAAATCCTTCAATATATATCTTTATTCAAGCACGTATTCTCATAAAAATTGTATAATACGTAAATAAACTCAATCTTGTGATTTTTATAAGGCGATTCTTGTTGGTCGATTTTAGATCTCGGTAGTTTAATGTTAAAATCGTCTATAATTTGAAAACAAGAAATATTATATGAGGAGGCGCGAGGAGCAAGACGACGATCGTCAGATCGTTCCAGAAACCTCTCACGGCTAGCACGCTGTGTCGTTCTCTGCCACTCGTTGTTATTACTAGTGCTAATATACAGTGAGAGAACCTACTCTTCTCACTCCTTAAGCCGGCGTGCACATTTCCAGCATTTTACTGCGCTTTCAATCCGTAGTGGATCCCGTCTCAGCAGCGAATCGTCAGCCAATCGGAGCAAAGAAAACGTCTACATCGACCCTCGCTAACTTGTCAAGCTGCGGCCTGGTTGTGTGCAGGAGTAGGACTCATTACTGTAGTCCAGTAATGCGTCTGTTAAACCGTTTGCTTATTCCACCACTCGTCACCCGGATCAAACAAATAGTTTGGAATCGAATAAGGTCGATCAGGGGATCGCGAATTTTTCCTGAAACTTTGAACGTTCCAGCGTTCGTATCGCAGCTTTAACCCTTTCGGTACGAGCGCTATGTCCACCATGACACTCCCGCTGTACGAGGTGCCGCGCCGAGAATTCGCTCTTAGCACATGGTCAGTCCTCCTTTGCATAAAAATTCTCTAAAATATATTTTCTCTCAAAATATATTTTCAATATGATCCTCATCTAATACGTGGGTAAAATATAATATAATGCCGGATATATCCGGCGCTCGTCCATACCGGTTATCACATGGATGCCGGATATATCCGGCGCTCATACCGAAAGGGTTAAGGTTCGAGTCCCCGTTTATTCCGTTCCGTATTTTAATCATTCGCGTCGCGATCGCCCGGATCGCTTAGAACGTAAGCCGACGAATCGTTGGGTCTGGATAACGCGTAGTAATCGATCATCTGCCGGCAACGAACTGGGTTAATAACGGTGTACCTACGGGAAGGAGGGAGCACGCGCGTACTCGGTTGCGTAAAGGCGAGCCGCGGCGAGGCAAACCATTAGCAAATTGAACGCGATATGCAATTACACCGGTCGCTAGCACGGCTGGTCGGCCGGTCGGCCGGTCAACCGGCCGGCATGGCATCAAGTTTTCACGGCTGTTTGCGCTCGCCGACGACGCATAGTGGAACGAATGGCTATTATGTAGCGTGGACCTTAGCTACGATTGCCGGAAATTGTTCCCGGGATTTCCATGCGCCGACCCCTTCCAGACATTTACTTACTTTAATTTAATTCAAACGACGTGACGCTGCAAATATTCTGCTCGTTCCACTGTATCCTTTTCTACAATTCGGTTCTACCGCCTTATCGAGTCCTCCTATAAATTACAAGCGGAGCAACGATTGCTTGCGCGAGTTTGTTACGTTTAAAAAACCGTTTTATTGAAAAAAGAGCAGGTTCCATAGGAACGGATGGTCATTAACATGCGCGTGGTCGAACGCGTCGAAGAAATTTGAATATAAAGCGAAATCGAATGTGTCTCGCATGTTCAAAGGCTGAATACAAAAGTGGCTGATCGCGTCGGAGATAAAAATTATTGGAACACTATTTTATAGTCGGTAGAACGATTTTTATCGAGGTAATGCGACGGAGTTCTCTTTCCACGCGCGCGATACCGCTCTGGTAAGTAATTGAGTCTTGCAATATTTTTGCTAAAGTATTTTTTTAATTCCGCGTATGCTAAGAGGCAATCGTCGCGTAAATTGTGAAAGGAATTGAACGAGCTGCAGGAGCAACGGAAAATACTCGCGTTTCTTTCCGCGGCAATAAAGTCGCGCGAATACCGCGAAACTCGGCGGGCCGTCGCGTCGCGTCGACTATACGCAACCCGTTCCAGAGGCGCGGCAGATATCCCTGCCGGCCTTGAACGCATGCAAACTCGAGTAAAACGGATGAAATCATCCGCACGCAATTCCGAGAGCCCAGAGCGCTCGTCCTTTTCATCCTTTTCAAAGAG
>CM052150.1:1715347-1726910 GCA_028455555.1 Augochlorella aurata
GCCGAGCCGATGCTCCCGTAGTCTTTTATCGGCGGTGTCAAGGTTGCCCGCGGAACCCGAAACGAGAAGAAAAAGGACGGCAGGCCAGGCTGGAGACTGGCAGGCAGGGAGGAACCGGAGTAACACGGCTCGCGTTGCGATTGAAATTCACTGAATAATTGATGCGGTTGTTTCGTGCACGATATGCAGGTCTCAAGGGTACCGCGGGCTCGGAAATTATTCGACGATCTCGCTCCCCTCGTTTTTTCCGCCGATAAGGCGCGTTTAAGGTCGCGAATTTATGTTACGACCCGGTACGCGCTCGAACAATGAAATTTATTCGATCATTTCCAGTAATTCCGAAATAAAGAACCGATCGGTGCGGTAGGTCCAGCGACGAAGTATCGCGGTGCTTCGACTCGAGGTTGCGCGATCTCATCCGAGAACCGGCGAAATGCCGCGAGCGCGCGCTGCGAGCCGTTCCACAGGCTCGCGGAGCGTTTCCGAGCTGCTTAAAAATTCAGTCGACTAAAACTGCGGGGCACTAACCGCTCGAAATTCCCGCGAACGTATCCCGGCCAAAGTTCCAGAGTCCGTGCATTCTGCATGGAACCGCGACGCATCTGCCGGCGCATCGAGAGCGTCCAAGTGCATCAAGAGAGAGGCCGCGTATACGTCAAGTGCCGCGATGCACTTCCCGGGGACCGCAAATTACGTTATTACGGTGGCCGAGCGCGATCAAGCAGCGGCATAATCAATAGAAAGTAACGGCGCTGCGGCATATTAGATTTCCCTGTGTTCCGCTATCCGGCGACCGCAAACAATTTCTCCGTCCGCCTCGCCCATATCGTCGCCGACGAAATGCATCTGCCTATCGGCTCGTGTCTCCGACGTGTCCGATCGCCAACTAATTCCATTACTCTTCCCATTACTTCGCTCGGCACGGCGCGGAACGGCGGTCGAGTATTTGCACGATACGGCCGGCCTAAATTACTTCGGAGCGTATTCGTTCGTCACGCACGATTTATTACGTCTCGCGTCAGCGGAAACAATTTCCGAATAAGAATCCCTCTTGTTCTTCTGTTTTTGTTGAATTTTCTAGACCGCATTTTGCCGCGCGTTGCATTTTGCAATAAACCGAGATCAAATCCGAGGTCTAGATATAATGTGCGACGGGCTCGCAGAATCTAGGACATTTCTCGGCAAAAATTGTTTCCCTTGCGATGACGGCGATAAAGTGAAATTTATGACTGCTCGTCAAGCATATCCTGTCTAAAACTTCAAATAAAGAAGTCCTACGTTTGCTCGACAGAAGGACAACCAGTTATGAACGACGGAGAACCTTGGGCGCGGGCGACAAGAGATTTATGAGGCTTCATTTTTATGAAAATGTCAAACAAGAGCTAACTTCCAGGAAGAAAGTAGCACGTTGCATGGACTCTGACTTTTCTTTCCTGCGAAACGGAAGGGACGAAGCTATCGGACTGCCAATTTTCTGCATTTACGGTAGACTCATTCTACGCTCTCTACAAATTTCCTAAGGACATTCTTAACAGCGCGTAGATTAACCTCTTAGAAACAATACGCCATTGCAGTAGCTCTCGCTTGTGTTTTGTGCTTTAAAATATGTCATGCTCAATTGTATTATTAATTGTCAAAGTAAATTATTAAAGTATATGCACCATATTTTCAAGAAAAATTATAATTCAGTCATCAAAGTTCCATGTACTAAAGAACAGATCGTCCTTTAAAAGATGTCATGCTCAATTGTATTATTAATTGTCAAAATAAATTATTAAAGTATACGCACCATATTTTCAAGAAAAATTATAATTCAATCATCAAAGTCCCATGTGTTAGACAACAGCACTGTTCATCACACATTGCAGTATCGTCTACGCGCGACTAGCCTACTCGCCCCTAGCCGCACAGAGAAGCATCCCCGTGCAAAATTCAGCCCCGCCTAAGAGGCTAAAACCGAGTAAATAAAGATCCACCTTGCCCACCTCTCGAGCCAGAAATTCCGCGTTCCAGCGAATTCCGGGAACCCGTGGTCCGAGCGGTTTCTCAGCCGCGGATAAGCTCGCAACAAATCGCAACCAGATTTCCGGACGTCGTTGTCGGGAATGCAAGGGTTCAGCACCAACGAACAATTCGTCTCTTAGAACGCGAATACGATCGCCCACGTCCGTACCCGTTATCAGCGGCATGCACACACGCGCCCACCAGGCGATAAGCGCGGCGAGACGTCACCGTGGCCGCCTGCGCCGCGGGAGCAGCTCTAATCACCGGCAAACAACCAACAGCACCGTCCTTGTCCCCAGCATCTGTATGCTCTCGACACCGAAGACGTTCGTCGCCGACAAGAATTTACTGCTGACCTCACGGTCCTCGAGCTCCAGCTAAAGACGAAGGCGAAGACAAAGTCGGAATACGCGTTTGTTGCACCTGGCCTGGCTGGACTGCTCAGGCGGACGCTGTGACTCACTCGGCCTCTCGGTGAGAGACGCGCGTTGTCTTGTTTTCTGCGGACGAATGAGTGTCGGCGGATGGAAAAATAATAATCGAGTTTTAGATTTATAAATCGAAGCTCGTCGATTATATGGATATCCGTTCCTGCGATCGCTTCTGTACTGATAAAAATACTGCAACATTTTCATGTAAAGGCATTGTAGTTTATTATTCCCTCCAGTCGTTATTTTAAGGTAATGTAGTTTTTAAATATGTCAAATAAAAATCATGTATCCAACCCTGTAAAAATACAGCATCGTTCAAAGTTTTTCGTAATTTATCCCACCGTGTTAAAGCGAGACGATGTTATAAGATACGATGTTCTAAGAGGACCACTTGTACATCAATTCAGTTCTATCCACGTCCGAAGGACAGGTAATTGATACGATTATTTCGGCGACGTTATGAGAATGGCATCCAGCGGACGCGCCGCGCCGATAGCAGGCGACTCGTCGCCGAGGAGTAGCCACGTGTTGATACGCGACGCTCCTCGGACGATGTATAGGTTTTATAGATATTATCCTTCTCCCCGCGTCCGGAACCTCCGGTTTCTGCACGAGCGACGCGAAATGGAGGTTCCCGACCGGAAGAATTACTGGCAGCGTGATATACGATTGTTTTGGAGCGTCGCGCGACGCGCGTGCGACAAGCTTGCGTAAAGTTCTCGGTCTACTTGTCACTGATACCTCGACTGCGAATCGTCGTGCATTCGCGCGAACGAGCGAGGACGCGTTCGGAACTGAAACGGACACGCGTCGCAACCGCAGGAAATATCATGAAAGCATGTCAACTATATTCGAAGATGAACTCGTTTTTAATCTGTTCTCCGCGGCGAGTGAAGTCGTTGAAAAATTGCAAAGATTAATGGATCTCGATGGAATTTTTAGCATGCGTCGCGTCGAGTCGAAGCTATTCTTGCGATCTCGACTACCTGCAATTTCCACCAAAGGGCCTAGCCGATTAAGATGGTCAAAACTGCCCTTAGCGATTCTTCAATGAGTCATATACCGTTCGATAGTTGACCAAAAAAAACTTATCTGTGCAAAATTTTAACCCTGTAACTTGTCTGTGAAGATAGTTACAGTTATTAATTATAGTTATAGTTTTTTTTGAATATCAAGCCGTATGTTATAGAATTTTTTCAGATTTTTCGGTTGCAAACTGTGATTGTCAAAAATGGAAAACCAAAAAAATAACGGAAAATTGAAGATTTCTCGAAAACTAAAACATGGGCTATTTTTATATTAATTCCCTGATAAGGTACTATCACAAGTAGTGTACTCAATTTTTCTCAAATTTTTTGGTCTGCAGCAACATTGTCAAAAAAAAATGAAAACCGAGTTTGTCGATACTTATTGAGTTTACCGCAAGTGTGGATTGAGAAATTTTAAACGTTATTACATTGAAACAAACAGTTTTTTAACCTAGAAAATGCGATTTAAGGGAGCAAAAAAATTGTGACCAGAGCAATATATGCTGAAATGTTTTCACTCATCATAACTTGATCGGTTGAAAAATATGACTCATTGAAAAATCGCTAAGGGCAGTATTGACCATCTCAATCGGCCAGGCCCTTTATCTCGTTCATCGTTCGTCGAAGAACGAGAAGAACTTTTGAAAAAGCTGAAGCAACTTGGACAAATTCTAACGCTGAAAGCCTAGATCGCGAAAAATCGCGAGAGTCCGCGATAAAACCGCGAAGCGCTCTGTCGGAGGCGAGTCTGAACGAGCTCCGGTGTCAGCAGCCGATGCGAGACGCCTTGAACGATCCATTAGTGCCGGAGAACATTATAATTTGGTCGGGAAAGCTGAATACTGGTCCCGGCCGGCTCTCGACAAAGTCCTCTGTTTAGCGTCGCTGGAAAGCAGTTCCATAAAATGGGAACGCGCGAAACGAGAATTTCAGGACGAGAGACCCTCCCTTCTCTGCTCTCCCCCTTCGCGGCCCTCTCTGCCCCGTCTTGGCTCCGGTGGACGCACACATGGGTGCAGGCGCATGCAGACGCACGCGCGCGCGCGCACGCACGGCTCGTAGCACGCGGGCCAGCCGATCGGTGGCTGCGGCTGTGTCCGTGGCTGCCGCGGCACGGAGTTTCGCAACTCCTTCGAACTTGTCCGCGGCGGAAGTGGCAGTCTCCCAGGTGATCGGTAACAGAGTCGATACTCGACTTTGCCCGGCAACTTTGCATAACAGCGCCGATCTCGCTTGCGCAGCTGCTTTCCTCGCGGTGTTGTCTCTCTCTCACTCTCTCTCTCTCTCTCGCTCTCTCCCCGCACGTTTCTTTCCGCTCGCACGCGTTCCGCGACGGCTGCGACCCGTTCCCGCCCGCGAACCCTTCGATTATTAAGTTTAATTACGGCTGATGACTCTGGAACGCCGCTAAAACTCCCTTTCCTGTTCACGCAGACGGATTAATTAATCTTCGTCCATGTTAACGCGCGCCTAGCTCTCTTCTGTCCTCTTTTTTCGCTCGTTCAATTCAGTCGTGAGAGCACGACCCTCGCTGGTTTTAGGGGCGCGTCTCAGCGTTTGCGGGAAATTGTCGAACGAAAGTCTCGGTAAAGAAATTCTATAGCTCGGTCAATGTCTCTTATACGTCATAACGCGTTCGAGGAACTCGAATTTGAGAACTTGCGATAGCGTTCGCGATTAGTCCAAGTAGAAACAGCGAGCAATGAGTAGTCGCGTTAGCCGCGTTCCGTGGAATGTCACGCGATCTTGATAAAGTACTCGCATCCGTTCGAGAAGATAGTTTTATAGAGTATCTAATTCTAAATGCTGTAACATGATTTAACCTTTTGGCTGCTATGGGCGCATATATGCGCCCAGCGAAAGCTGTTACTGTGGACTATGGGCGCACATGTGCGCTCGGCGATGGCTTCGATCATTTACTGCTGTCTTACTGTATTTCTCCTGAAATTATTTTAATATTTATTTTTTTTTAGAAATTATTTTATTTTTTATTGATAAGCAACATACCTTGTTGCTTATCAACAAGAAAAAATGAAATCTATGAAATTTATGACTGGGAAAAAGTATTCAGTCCCAGCGAAGCGTTTCGGCTCAGAATATTCAGCAGTCAAAGGGTTAAGAGCGTCGATGTATTATTCCCGTTCCACTGAAATTATTAAACAATGAGAAGCCGTTTCGGATCGATGAACTAATTCGGGCGAGGAGACGACGCGACGGATGTACGAATTTCTCGAGCCGATATCGACGGCGATTTCGCCGAGGAGAAAAATACGGGCGTCGGTGTCGGCTCGTTCTCATAGCCGCTAAGTAAGATTACGCTGCTCTGAATAATTCACGGAGCAGCTCGGCCTCTTTGATCAGGTATCCGGCGAGAAAGCTCGACTCATCGGTCGGAGCGCGGGTCCACGTAAGTGGAAAGTAATTAATCATCGGCGCGCGATTTCCAGCACGCCGCGCTCACCGCTCGTCGCCGCGTCTTCCCGACTCGTTGAAACTTTTTCGATCGAGCGTTTACACGGCTTCTAATCGAGATTACTCCATCGAGATCCCGAAGCGGCTTCTCCTAGATCCGCGATAAGTGGTACTTCGACTTAGAAAAACTTTTCCGGCCTGCGCTTGACGCTCCTAATGACTATCCTCTACTGCGGCGACGATTCGAGAGCTCCCTGAAAAATCGAGACTCTTCGAGACCAAACTAAACATCGAACGGAAAGTTTCTCGAACGAGACCGGGATCAATTGACCGAGCCTCGAAGGCTGTAATACTCTTGAAACTTGAAATTCTTTATATGCGTATATTTCACACGTTCCAGACTTATCTTTATCGTTTCCTGTCATTTTAAAGGGCATAAAAGCAACAGGAAAAACTCCGTTCCACGTGGTAACCACTTCGAGATGAATAAGTCGCGTTTCTAAAGGTTCGTTTGACAGGTCGTTCGATGCAATTTCTCGTCGGCGACAGCTTGAGGCTGCAAATTGCTGTTCCTTGAACAGCGGACCCTTGGAACAACGAGCTCGTAAATTCGCGGAATAGATTTTCCATTCAGCGGAGCTGCTGCGGACTGTGGAGGCCACAATTTCATTGTAAAAATAGATTTTAAAAACATCTCCGAAGCGAGATAAACTGGAGATCGAGGGAACGTTCAACGTAACGTTGTTCCTTGTCCGCGTCAGCGAATTCATTAGCCGAGAGAATGGAAGTCGTTTCGACTCCAGCCTCTTTAAACTCGCCTATGAAACTGCGAATTTGCATAAACATCCGCAGTCCGGCGATGATTAAATGCAACGAGTTTCGCGTCGCTCGGAACGGACGATGAAGGCGCGGACGAGGAGTCAACAAAAGCGAGGCTGCTGATTTCATTCTTGACGGAGAGAAAGATTTCCAGGTAGGCGGAGAGGAATTCGAAGTTGACCCGTGCGGGCTGCACTCGCGGTGAACAACAACTTTGCCGATGACCGAGTGCCGATTGCGGATGCACCAGGACGCAACAGCTTGCACGCCGCTCTGCTGGCTAGTTATGTCGCCTCTCTCCGCGTCCTGTACCCGTGTGCAACGGGTTAATCGATACCACTCGTGCTTGCTTCGTAGTGGGCCGAGCCGAGCCGAACCGATCCGCGACACGTTCGAACGACGACCGTCACTTCCCTCCGCAATTTTCTCCGGAAAAACGAAAGCTGTCGCGCTATTCGCGGACGACGTCTAAGCCTAAACTGCGATTTTTATGGTCGAACCCTAGCGACGGTTCTTTAAGGTTAGAGTCTCCAATCAATTTTTAAACCTTAATATGAAACACGCGTACACTTTCGATGCAAATTTTATCTCCTGCTGCGTTCTACGTGTGGCACGAAGGTTCTGCTTTGAGCTTTTCTAAACGCTTCGTTTCAGTCACCGAATTCGAGGAGAGGCTCTTTTTCGCAGAGGAAAGCTTAATTCAGATTGCTCGATTAACACTAAATCTACCATGCGCGGTCAAATGACCGGTTTTGAAATTTCGTTTAGAATTTCTCGTATACAACGTTACTGTATCACCATGTAGCTTATTGACTTTTCCTATAATATACATACGAGCCATTTTTCAGTATTCACAACTTTCTTTATTGTCTACTTTCCGAAAAGAATTCATAGCATGTCTAGTCTACCACGAGCGGTCATTTGACCGCTTGCAGAAGCAACGGCGAAGAAACTTTTAAGAAATCCATACCAACGCGTGTTTTTTAGTATAATAGACAAAGCATGCTTTAGTCTTTAGAGGCCTTCGTGAATTCGAGCATTTTTGAAATGTCGGTAGGTTTAGTGTTAAGACTCTAAAAAAGTTTCAGATCGAATAGAGATTCGCATTGTTCGAGAAGAACGGAGAATCGAAGAGAGATCGACGAGATCTTCGCGCCATTTACAGGTGAAAAATCATCGGAACGTCAAATATCAGAAATACTTGGAACTAGCGTCTCATTAGCGTCTCTTGGAAATTTCGAATTTGATTTCTCGATGCTGAAAGACGCGGCTCTCGCGATCCGATAATATAGAAGTCGAGCGCAGCGCGAGCCAGAATCTCGTTCGCTTAGGCTACTCGACTTCCATAGATCGAACCCGCATGCAAATTCAGCACGTGGAGCTGCCATGACGAGCGACGGCCATTTCGAATATCGAACTCGGCGAGATGGACAGCTAATTGACCCGGATAGCTCAATTAGCCGGAGCAGTCGTCCGGCAAACGATAGATCCTTTCTTTCTCGATTATTTGTCCCTCTGAGCTGACGCAGAACGGAAGACAATTTTGTTCAATTAAACGCCGCGCCGTCGGGCAGCCGCACCGCATCGTGCGCGCTGTTTTTCCTCGGCCTGTCCACGGATTCGAGTGCGCGGCTCTTTAACCAACTAATTTTCCCTCACCCGTGATGTTATTTCCACAGGAAAATCCAATTTCCCTAGTGCATCCGCTGAAAGAGGCTTCGACGTAGCTACAACGTGTACACGTCACAGTATTCGAAGGTTTCGCGAGTTATTTAAAAGCATTTAGGAAGGGAAATTGGATGGACCAGAGAAACGAGGATCGAAGGAAACTCCTTTCCGATCTTCAAAGCGAAAGTCAACGTTGCGAAAACTCGTTCCGACAGAGTTCCGCCGATTGGAGATCGAATGATGCGAGAGTGCCGCGACGCAGGTCTTACTTTACACCTTTCCAAAACTCCTGAGCGCGCAGTGTACAGTGTACGGTGTGCAGAGAGGCCGGACAAAAAGCTGTGGACATTTAACGTCGAGGAAAATCGATCTAAAACAGCAGCCAGAAAAAGAGCATCTATGAGAAAAACGAAGCGAGCTTTCCACGGCTCTGTTTCGCTGCGCGAATAATTGTGCCGGTCCTGACCTGATGCAACAGCCTATATGCCTGGGCATAGGCATCGATTACAGATCTCGCATACACGGTGTCCGATATTAAGGTTCATTAATTCGAAAATTATTATAATACCTCCCACAAAAGCGTCGGCACTATGGCTTCCAGTCTGGCTATCTTGAAAGATCCACAGAATCAACGCAATTTTATTAAGCGAAATAAAAATTGAAGAAGCAGAAATTTTGGCACACTGAATATTAGAATTCGTGTTTATATCTCAAAGAATAATTTGATTTCGTCAGCGAGAGGGCAGACAAAATGTTAAAAAATGATCAATATTGTCGAGTGATTTTGCGTCAATGGTTCAAAACGAAATTGAAAGATTGGATCTTGAAAGATCCACAGAATCGACGCAATTTAGTTAGCGAAATAAAAATTGAGAAAGCAGAAATTTTGGTACACTGAATATTAAAATTCGTGTTTATATCCAAAAATATAATTTGATTGTGTCTGTGATAACGAGACGGCAGACAAAGTGTTAAAAAATGATCGATATCGTCGAGTGATTTTGCGGCAATGGTTCAAGGCGAAATCGGGTACGATGCAAGAGAACACAGGCTTGATTCGAGTCCGACTCCTGACTGCCGTCTTACCCAGGCCCGTTTTAACGCTCCGGGGAATCTTGTTTCTTTCTCGAAGTCCTCGCGAAAGAGACGGATTTGCCGAGCCAGTGCATTCGCGGCAGAAAAATATCCCGGGATTTGCTCGTCCTGTTCGCCGACTTCCTCGCTCCTTCCGCGGCTCCGCTTTAATAGCGGAGCTTGTCGCCGCGGGCGGCTCGCTGCAACCGACTATTTGCATAAATGCGCTCGGACCGACCACGCGCGGAAAAACGCGGCGGCACGCCGAAATATTTGGAACGCGAGGAGGATGACCCCTTTATCGATCATACGCGAGAGCTGTCCTCTTTTGTGATAATTGTTTACTGTTGCAGGGGCGACAACGTTTTAGAATAATTTTTCAAGACAACGAGGACGCGGAGGATGTTAATTAATATTTGGGGTGCAGCGAAGAGACTCCAAAACTTGGTTTTAACCAGTTAACTGTGGCGATCTCTTTGCAAAGCGGCCACCAGTGTGTCAAAAGACGAATCCAACTGAAATTATTTATAATTTTCATTTGTTTGTTCCATTTCGTCTTGACCTCTAAACATCTTAAATATATTAAAATTTACGAATATAATTTAATTCTTGCCAGAATTACAATTTAAATATCAAATTTGTAACTAAATTTTACGCCTGACGGATATAGTTGTCATGACACAAAATTCTGCCATATCTCCATGACGAATATAATCATCAAACACACTTAACTGGTTAATAAACTTTTACGAAAGTTTGCCTATCGCCAGTGACCTTTGAAATACCCTGTATATTAATGAGTTACTCGCGCAGAAGAATAAATAAATGATTAAACAAATACAAGTGTAACGAACAATTAAAAAACACGTAAAGCCTCGCAGTCATCCTTCCGGAAGGACGATAGGCAAATTTAGGTTAATAAGGGGCAACCGAATTGCTTAATCCTGTAAGGCTTTTAGGTTTGATCCGGGGCAATCCTCTTAGCAAAGAGGCAGGGATCGGGAGCAACCTGGCTGTTTTCGGCGGTGCGGCTCAGAGTGGCGAGGCGCTGTAGAATTTTGTAAAATCGTTTTCATAATTCGGTCGCGCTCGAGGGACCCCGGCGTTTCGACTGCTGCAGGGACGGCGGACAGTTCCGCCGGTTTCGAGTGCCGGCATTTCCCTCGAAGAATGCCGGTTGCTTCTGATTGAAGGTTCGCGGAGCGCGACCAGCGCTACTGTTATTACTCGCTTCACCGGGCCGAGCGCGGCCGAATCGCCGGAGATCCTTGGACACCGGCGATGCCTTCCTACGGCAGCGTCGCGAAGCCTGCGGTTCCGCGAGGACAATGCGCGAAACCGGCGACACGGATCGCAAATCGGGAAACGAAGGTGACCAACGAGCACGGTGACTCATCCGCCGCGTCCTAAATAAATCGCACGATTTTCACTCGCTGAACCCTTGCTCGTCGAGTGGACACGCGATCGAAATTGCCTGCAGAAACGACGAAGTAAAGGAAAAATTCAAAGTAGAAATCTATTTGTTCTCTGGAACTTCTTCTAGCTATCTTGCATTTCGTTTATTTTTCTAGATGTTTTATTATGCAGCTCGTCTCGAAGATTCCGAGCAATGTCTATGCTACGCGTGGGAAGCGTCTAGAGAAATTTCTCGAGCACCGAAAAATTTGAGGGCGCCGGGGAAACTCGCGGTGAATCTGAAATGTGGTCGAAGAGTAAGAGGCCGCGTCGGTCCCAATCTTCGTCGGATGAAATTCCTTGACAAAGCAGAGCGCGAGGCGACGAGACGCGACGAGGCGAGCAAGGATTCCCAGAAAGTGCTCGGGTATATCTTTTATCGTGGAGAATTTCATGACTATTAGCGTCGTAAGGTCAGGCATCAGGACCCGGGGAACCTGCGGGCGCTCCGATAGCCGGCTTAAGACGATGGAATAGGTTCCACGGCGATAAGCCGCCGGATAAGACCGGTCGAATTGGAAGACGGATAAGCCGTGGCCATCGATATCGGCCGGCCAAGCCTTAGACATTAGCGAGGCGCAGTCCTTCAGAAATCCGGTCGAACGTGATCTGGAACATCGACAAAAGAGGAGCGGTCGGGTCGGGTCGGGTCGGGTCGGATGGGATCGGGAC
>CM052150.1:1732900-1745542 GCA_028455555.1 Augochlorella aurata
CCATTATTCTTCTTATCCGATCTTTGACGGTTTCGATTCTATCTGCCCGGTGATCGATCGTAACCATTCTACTCGGCCGACCATGAACGACCTTATTCTACTCGGCCGACGCGTACCGCGGCTATTCTCCTAGCTGAGACTGTCGAATATTCTTGTGTATGCGTATGTATATAAGTCACACGGATACATATAAGTTATAATATATAGACATAATATATAGACATAAGTCCGGAATTAATTGCGAACGATTCCAGGTAAACAATAACTGATAAGAAAAAAAAAGAAAACACATTGCTAAGGTCAAAATGGGAGAGCTTTTCGATCGGTCATGCAGCGATTTACTCTAAAGTGCGGAGACTACCTCATTCGGTTTGCTAAGCCTATTATTTATAAGAATTTAAAAGCCTATTTCCTACGCAAATGAATAGAGGTGCGAAGAAGATTCCCCACTCGTCTCCACTCGATCCAACCGATTATTCCAGCGGCGCGAGCACCGCCGTGAAAAATTCCCGCCCGGACATCGCATAAATTATACCAGGACAAATTTATCGCCGCGAAATATTCGCAGCCGCAGCAACCGTTCTCTCCGGCGTCTCGGACCCTCTAGATTGATTAAAAGTCGGGCCTGCAACGTCGGTGGCCGCGCGTGCCGGCTGCGCCGCGCGAACACTAGCTGGGAAATCGCGGTGCTCGAGTAATCAGCGCGAGACAGTGCGGCAACTAGCAAGCGAGAAAGCGGGAAAGCCGACGATACTACTCCCGGCTGATCCAACTTGAACATAATTACCGTGCGCGGGTTTCGCCGGCGGTACATCCGTCCGCTTTGATCTCTAGCTGGCTCCTTTCGGCTGCTCCGGGCTGCTTCGGGCTGCTTCGGGTAGCTTCGGGTTGCTTCGGGTTGCTTTGGGCTGCTTTGGGCTGCTTTGGGCTCCTGGTCGCGCCTGAGGACGACGCGCCGTCTCGCGCCTCGCGCCGCCGCGGCTGCTGCGGGCAAAAATCCGCGTGGCGCCGAGCGGAGCCGAGAAGAGCGGAGCGGAGTCGCGTCGGGAACCTACTCGTGTTGCCAAAGACATCCCGGAGGGTCCATTAACCTTCCGCGAAGGGCCAAGCGCGGGACGAGAGAAAAATAAACAGACTGGAGGGAACGGGACAGCGAGAGACGCGGTCGGAGAGGGATGCGGAGGGCGGCTCTCCCGAAGCGGAGAAACGGAGGATGCAATGAAAGTAGGAAAAGAGGTGGCAGGAAGGGACAGAGGAAGATAGAGAGCGAGACAGACGGTTCGGGCTGGTGATGGCGTGTCTGGATATCGATCCCGGCTTCCGGGATGTTACCATCGTGGCCCGGCTCTCTCTCTCTCTCTCTCTCTTCCTCCCTCTCTGTCTCTCCTTCTCCCGTTCTCTCTGCTACCCCTTCGCGTGTGGACGAACCGGCCCACTCGGCACCCCTATGCGGCCGCTTTAACGTGTGCGTCGAGGGTGCACAGGTGAACGAGAACCCAGAGTTCCGCTATATTCGCGCTCGTATCGTGTTCCCGTGCCTGTACACAATCGCTCAAAAGTTTCCACGAGTCCTCGGTCCCTTGTGGAATGCCGTCTCGCGAACGTTTATTCTCGCTCCGCACGGTGTAAACGAAATCAGGATTTTCGTCGCGTTCCAATCCCGCTTTCATTCGGCATCGCACGCTGTCGAACTGGCCGTCGCGTGTCTGTTCGCCCTCGCCGCTCGTCGTTTTCGGCTATTGCCAGGCATCGTTAGTAGGTCGACGAGGCTGCCGAAATGGCAATTTCGACGCTCCCATTTTATACGGGATCCTCGGTGACTTGAAATGTCTTTTCGTTTTTGCTGCAAGGATTTATCAAAACGTCGGCTCCCTTTTCTCCCGATCTTCGTTCCGCCTGTCCGACTCTGAATCGTTACCGCGACGCGGCTTGATCAGTGCTTACCCCTGATCGCCTTTACTATTTCTTATATCGTCTTCGTCTTCTTCGTCCGATCGCAGATTGTCGCAGAGCCGACGAACTTGGCCGATAATGAATGATCGGCGTAATAACGCCGCATCACGTTGCAGAGACTGTACCGACTAGCCCGGCTGAAAAATTCATCTCGAGCCGCAGTGAAACATGCAAGAGCAAATAATTCTGCGGAATCTGAGCCCGGCGCGCGGCACGACGCGACGCGGCGGTCACAGTAGGTGTTTGTTACACGTTTATTCTGGATTCCGGTCGGTTGCACGCGCATTGTCCTCGCATAATGCGGCCGCGAGCAATCAGAATGCACTCTCGCGGCGACGCGCGCGCGCGCCGCGAGGCCCCCGCGCCCTCGTATTCCGCTCACGCGTCTCTCTCATTATCTCCTACTCTCCCGCTATCCTCCGCGGTTAGTTGTTGTCCAACCAGTTGTGTCCAACCGGCAAAATTTCATTTACCCATCTCCCCCGCGCACTTTTTAGCCCGCCACTTTTGCGCGGCGTAAGGTCGCATCGGGTTTCCGGGCAGGTTTAATTACGCGTGCACCTCGCGACCGACCCTCGCATTTAATTCCCGGAATTTTCCCGCGAACACGACGAAACTGGATCTTCACCCTTTGCCGCGGTTAATTACAATCTGACCTTTGATCTCGCACGCAGCCGGCGCTCCCGTCTAAACGCGTGCTTCACCCTTTTCGGAGTCGTCGAACCGCGCGTGGACGACATCGGCGGCGCATTGCGCATCATTTTCTTCGACAGCTTTAAATTCGGTTAGCTAAATGCGAATCGTTCGGCTGCCACGCGCTTCGAAACCGTGCGTCCAGGATTTTCGGGGGCTCTTATTAATCCCTTGCGATACGATTTCTTTCAGAACCGCGTTGATTAGTATTCTTTCGTTCTCAATAATTTCCTGGATGAAACGACTGGATTTTTATTTACTTCATTACGCCTTCATTTACTTTCATTTTTCTAGATTTTGACGACGGAAAATTCAAATCTCGTTTCGCTTTAGAAGAAACGATTGGCAGTCATATTTATTAAATTATCTATGAAATGTTCGTCACGAATCTGACTCGTTATTATAGTGCAAGGGGTTAATAAGAGCACTGTGCTTTAGTATAAATTTGTCTCGATAAAGATATTATTGTCATTTTACGTTCACAAATTCTCCTCCACAGTTTTATATCTACAAAGAAGATAAAAATCTGTATTTGGTTTGTTTTCGAGAGTTTACAAGCCCTGGCTTTGCTCGATCAAAAATGCTATGCTGCTGCTATGCAGGATAGTATACTGGCCAATGCCGGCAGACGAACGGTCCGGTTGTTAATCGCGTTGTTTTCGATCGTTGTCCGCGGATTAACGATAATGCGGCCCGGGAACGAGCCGCTCGTTTTTCGAGACCGGGCTGCATTGGACAAATTACTGAATGCACGCGGCATTAACACGGTAATTGACCCGCATTAGCCGGCTGTTCGACGAGCGTCTCGAGAGTTTCTTAATGAATCGTCGCTCGAGCAGTCTGCCTACGCCTCGGGACGCGGGCCTCGCGACTCGGGACTCGGGACTCGGTCCGTTTTCAACGCCAACTCGAGTATTTTTAGCCCGTGATCTTGGACCGCGCCTGTCTATTCCTCGGCTTCAATTATTTACGCCAGTGGATCTCCGTCCGGATGGAAATTGGATCGCGAGGCCGCGTCTCGAGCCGACGAGCGCATGCCGGCACTCGCGACGGTGATCGACGGTGATCGGCCAGAACGACGCCGATGCAATCGGAGGCAATTGGTATCGATCGCCGTCGAGCGTGATTAAACTTCTGACTCTTAGCCGAATTCCAATTTTAGAACTCGCGGAACTCCCGACACAATGTTTCGTCCGAGGAAGCCGTCCTTTTCTTCTCGCCGTTCCAATAAGCTTGCTATCTATTTGACGAGATTTTGAACGCACCGTCAACGATCTCTTCTATTTTAGTTCCGGAGAAAACTGCAGTTTCGAAAGGGTCTCTTTGAAAATCGCGTCGTCCCGCCATTTTATTAATGCTTGCACAGTCGGAAGAATTGCAGCGCGTGCTGCTCGATACTAATAACCGTGGCAGGAGAGAAAAGGTCCGCAGCTTGTCTTATTTCCCCGGAATTAATTCCCGGGGAATCTGCATTTTTCCCGGACTCGATTGCCTCGATAGAAAATATCTTCATCAAGGAGCGTGGCCGGCCGTATCACCGGGCCTTGGGAAATCGCTTTTAAACGGTGAATAAATTAGCTTCGAAGGGCCGGAGTTATTTCTGCGCAGCCCGGTGCGCATTATCGAGGCGGGAGCGGATCGGGAGCGGATCGGGCGCGGATGGCCGTAATATTTCAAGCGGCTGTCAAAATGAAAACTTGACCCGTCCCTCCCGGATCCATCTTGGAAAATCCCGTGCATACAGTCTCGCGCACGGTACGTGTCACACGCGATATTAAAGCGGGTACCATTGGCGGCCGGCCAAGCCGATGAAAACCGAGGTTATCGTCGGAGCTCGTCGCCCGCCGCCCGCCGCCCGCCGCCCGCCGCCTGCCGGCAAGTGATTTCTTTTTAGAACCTCCCGCGAACCGTCTACGACAATAGCGACCGAGCTCGATCATTTTACGAGCTCGTGAATCCCCGAGATCTAATCCAGTCTTGTCCGTTTCCTTAGATACTCATCGCTCCGCCGATGAATCCCCAACCAGCTCGCGATCCGGAACGATCTATCTAACGAGAACCGAGGACAGTTTCAGAAATCATGCTGCTACCAGGAGTACGCGAGTCCGATCGAAACTGGGATATTCTCTCGGCAGGGATTTCTACTGCAGAATCATAACGAATGTCGGCGATCTTTAGCTTTTTGGATAGGCGCGTCGATCCTTGAAGCGTATAATATTCTCCAAGGTTTCATACGGAAATGGCGATTGCGACAGAAATTATAGCGGTTCGATTAGACCTCTTACTTGCATCGGATAGTAACAGTAAGATTTTCGGAATATTTTCTGTAGACCATTCGATACTGATAGCATTTTTGAACGACATCGTTTGTCAAATACTGTTTCAAAAATTGCAAAAAGTGCGCTTAGTTTTTCGTTATCAACTTTTTAGATAAAAAAAGTCATTTCAGAAAAGCGATTGTTTCAGGCAGGCTCTGCCGTATAGAGAGAAAGAGAGACAGAATGGGATAGCACACCTCCAAACTATGAAATTTCAGCGGAAGAGCACGGCGTGGCTAAAAAGATCCGATTGGCGAGGCGCAAACCGCATTTGCCGGCCGGGATCGTCCGCGGCGAGTATTTCGTCGTCCAAAAATCCCTTAATCTCCAGCTTGCTCGCGGTGTAGCCGTAAAAATAACGCGGCGTGTGTGCGTAACCGCTTTGAATAATTCGTAATCGCTATTAGCGGGCTCCAAATGAAAAATCCGCTTCGCTCGCCGCTCGCCGGACCGTTCATCCTCTGTTACAGAATCTATTTAATTTACGTCGACGCGAACCCTTCGCATTATTCAAGCGCGCGCGCGTCTATCGCGCAGTTTTAAGCTGAAATTAAAATCGTATCGCGGAAATATGTTACTTTATCCGTGCACGGTGAACCGTGCAAATCAATCGGCCCGATTCCATCTATTTTACTTCCGAGCACTGCGGATTATCGGAAACGTATCGCCTTCGTGGAAATTTATCAGCGGAACGTTTACAACCAGCTCACTCGCGCATTATATAACTTTATCGAAATATTTTCCGATTGTTCCAGTATTATATAAGAGATTTCTAATCTTCGATCATTTCTAATTTTATTTCTCAGGAAATTGTTGTATTAGCTCCCTTTGAAGATTTTTGGAACGAAACATCTCCGAACTATAAAGAATCAAAGCGTGTTATTAACAATAAATGTACCGCCTGGTTGAATGATTCGTTTTAAATCTGTTATCTTTGGATCATTGAAATGAAACAGATGGCTTTATGGAAAATGATCGACTGCGTCTCTTTTCACTTCAGCATGTATTGCGATAAAAATTACTAAAAGTCTAAATAAACACAGTCTTATCATTTTTACATGACGAGGCAAACCAGATCCCTTACCATAAGGGATGATTTTCAAAAAGAAATTCTTAATTTATTAAAGGAAATAATCCAGATTTCTAATCAAATAATTAGACATGTATTTGTATTCTTATATCACTTTCTGCTTCATTCTAAAGTCAATTTTTGAAGAGTCAATTTTTCAGCTTGGTACGTTCAGCGTTAAAGGGAGGATTTCCGTCGAATCCAGCTCCGGTTTCTGCGATCGACCGAGGAAACTCTTTCGCGCGGCTCGCGCAGAGATCGCCGGTAATGGCATCTAATTCAGAGTGGCCGCAACAAAAGCGAGCAGACCAGAGCGCGATGCGCCGCGTCTCGTCGGGAAGCACGCGTTCCATGAAGCAACTTTAATCGACGGTCGCGTCGGACGTCAGGACGCCAATAAAAGTGGCCATTGTACGCATCGGCGGCCGCCGCGGCGGACGGCAATTAATTGCCGGCATCGAGAGGAGCGGGACTCGAGCAATAAACAGCGGTCGTTCGCAGAGAGAGAAAGAGAGAGAGAGAGAGAGAGAGAGCGAAGAACGAAGCGGGAAGACGACGTAGCCGGTCTCAATTTCGCCCGTCGCGCCTCGGATTCCGCGGACGTTCACGTGCCGTTCTACCCTTCCGGCCGGATTAAAGTCCTCTCGGATACCGGAGTCCTTTGCGCGCGGCATCAAAGCCGATCGGCTTCCCTTGTTCCGGGCCGCGAATTTCTCGTGATCGAACGGCGGAAGACGGGGCACGCGAAGACGGAGGAAGCTTCTCGCAGTGTTTCGCGGCCGGTAATTCACGGTTGCGGAGGAGTCTGGCTCGCGAGCCAGAGAGTTCTGCTGGCGACTGGCCAGACCGAGCTTCCTCTTCCTCGTTTATTCCGAAGCCTCTCGATTAATCGATTCGCCGTCCGACGAGAGGCTGGATCGCCGCGCCGGGGAAAATTGAAAAGCGTCGGGCCAAGTGCGGAAAGATTACTGCCGGAGATAATGGGCTGTTAGGGAGCGGGCGAGGGGAGGGTTCTCGAGCGCCAACCCCCGACCGCCCGCCCGGCCTTACTAGACGGATTTTTCGCGGCTTCGGCTGCTGCCAGGGTTTCGGCCAACTTTAATGTGCTTTTTATTTTGTTTAAAACTCGGCGGAATTTTTAATTGAACAAGTTTTCATTCGATTCTATGGCCGGTCCTACTTTCCGCGACTTTCTCCGCCCTAGGGGGAAATCAGTTCACGCGTTTGCGGCTGCCGCGCCGCGATGGTGCTAGACGGTGTTCGAGCAGACTCGGCGCGGATTTTATTTTGTTTAACGCTGCACGGAATTCTCTGCTGGACAGTTCTGCAAAATTAGCTCCGGCGATTGCGGCTGCTGCGAGCTGCTATCTGCAGGCGTCTGGGATTCTGTATAATGTTCTTAAAGCAGGTTCGAATCTTATAGCAATCGTTCCGTTCTGTTTAATATTTAAAAAATGCATTTGATAATTATTGATAGCTTATAGGTGTGCTGAAAATTTCATCGAAATCGGTTGACATTGACATAATTGAAAATCACAGTTCTTCCCGAATTTCAGCAGAAAAACAGGTCATTTTTCCACGTTTCAGTGGCTGTAGCTTCACTAATCATTTTTAATTTTTAATTCTTAATAATTCGCGTCTAATAATTTTTAATAATTCTAATAATTTTTCGATATCGTTCCTGCGCGAAGATGCGCTGCTTATTATATCCCATGATACGGAAGCAAACCTAAAATTCCGCGATGAGAAGCGGTCAATGGAAGTATCGCAGCGAGGTGCAACGGTTCTTAGAGTTCTCCGAAGAGAACCCCGTGTAGCACGATGCACGTGAATGGGCCGGAGCAAATGTTAGCATCGAAGATGCGATCCGGATCAATCGCGAAGCGATAAGCGCAAAATTCCGACGTCGGTTTCCCGGTGAACTTCTGCGCGGCAGGCAAGCCGATTAATCTGGTTCCGAGAAACCACCGCGCGGCAGCCTCCGCGGGAGGCACAATTAGTTTGATGAATGGCTCGACTTACCGAGAAGCTTGTCTCTATAATTCAACTCGAAGAATTCCCGCGGAAAAGTCTGATAATCAATGAACGCGAGGCTCTCGATCCGTGTCTTCCCCGTTTCCTCTTCGCTCGTTTTGTTATATTACATGGCGCGCGATCGATGACAGGCTCGATGCCTCGATTAATTATTTTTTATCTGCAGCATGCAAATTGAGAGACGGGAATGCCAGGCTCGGACTTAATAACGGCGTTGATCGATCAATGCGAGCCTCCAACATCCGCGTCGTCGTTGCGCTTGATATTTTATACTTACTTGATCTTTTTATACATATATAGTGGAGAGCAAAATCGAGTGAAAACACTTTGAAAATGATATAAGTTTTTTTGAGGGTGGTCTAGATTACTTGAATTTTTCTGTAAATCTTAGGGGGAGTGACTGAAAGTATAATACTTTTGCTGTAACTATTACTTGCAAAAAGACTGTTGCCTTTTCATTTTTTTATCCGAGTCTATAATGAAAATTTGAAAAATGCATTTAGCACTTCTCTGATACTTACAGAAAAATTCAAGTCGCTCAGACCAGTTTTCAAAAAAGTGATATCATTTTAACACGTTCGTCGCCAACAATCGACCACCAAAATGTTCACAAAATCAAAGCAACTTAATTAATTAAAGCAAAATTAGAAAGTTAAAATTGATCATAGGTGATAGAATTAGAACTCTTTCGCATTCGAAACATCTTAGTCAAATTCAGTTTGTTGGGATATTTTAAAATGAAAATGAATTTTCAAAATTGTTTAAAAACTAGCATCACCCATATTTGGTTAACGTGGCGCTGAACGTGTTAAAAGCATTGACTCTATTCTGCTGGCCGCTGTACACGCCGATAATGAAAGGGACGAGACTCGCCTAAAATTTCCGACATTCGAGGCTCAGACGGAAATTAAATTGGACGATCCAAGGAATGCAGCGGGGCGAACACTCGGCCATTCTCGCAGCAACAATGAGAAATCGCGCGCGTTTATTGCATATCGAAACGGCTTAACGAAAGGGCGCGAAGCCGTCGTCGCCGGCTAAACGGCCTTAATTAAGTTGTCCAGGCTCTCTGGGAGCCGGCAGCCATCCGTCCAAGTTGTTCGGCGGTTGGCTGATGCGAAATCGATGGACGAGACAGCGTCGCGTCGCCTCGCGTCCAATAAAAATTCCTCAGGAGCCACCGCTGCCAGGAAATGTCCCGTGCACGTGGGAACAGGGCTGCGCGGCGCGCCGGGTCTAGACTCTGCAATCGGGGGGGATTTTCCTCGAGGAAAATAGGGAGCCGCCGGAATTTCGTGGGAATCGGGTCGAAGCCCGCCGGGAGGAACGTCTTTTTGAGTTGCCGCGGTAATAGCGACGTTGTCGTTGGTTCACCGTCGAAGTCGCGGCCCCAGGAATCGGAATTACGTGTCAGAGTCGACGGGATGAATATCCTGCCGCATGTCGGCGCCTGGAACGTCTGAGACCCCGACCCGAAAATACAAATGTTCGCTCGACGCGAGCCGAACGCTCTTCTTTAAATGCAAAAATATTCCTGGGACCATGGCCTTCTGCCGAATGATTCTCAGCAGCGACTAAATAATGTCGGCTGTATACAGCGAACAGAATATGTCGAGCACGTCGAGGAAGTAGACCAGCATTATTACTTGTGAAAATAGTCTAAAGTGAAGGAAATATAGTAAAGCAGATGTGAAGTGAAATAAAAACGACAACGCGAGTGGTATTAATCGCACTCGTTAACCCCTTGCGGTACTTTAACGAGTCGTGGTGGAGATTTCTAATAAATTGTTAGGCGTGAATGTTCCTTTAACCCTTTGCACTCGAGTGGCGACTCTGAGGCGCCACTAAAAAAAATTGGTACAATATTTTTCAAAATATTTGTAATAATATCAGCTTCATTTATATTAATCTTTATTAAAAGCTTGTTAATATCTTAAATATTGCACTTCCAAATAGCCTCAATTTCACATGCATAAATCGTAATAAATCATATAAAATAGAAATCATGAAACACGTTTTGGATTTCGAATTAAAATAGCTTCGAGTGCAAAGGGTTAAATCCGATTCTATTCTCTCGTGACCAATATTTAAACATTCCAGTAAATCTAAATTATCTTCTAAGAAATGATCGCGATCGAAGCAGTTCTAAGCATCGCGATTGCAAAGAAGATGGCGCGGGGGTTAAGCAGCGACAGATAGATGGCGAACGGTCTCGGCGTGCTTCGGTAATTGGAGAAGAGAGTCTGGAAACAGCGGGCCGCGATCCATGGAGCAGCCGGGTATAATTAAACAAACGAAGGAATGGAAATTATGCGAGGCCGAGACACGCCTCGGCGGCGGCCAGACCGAGATGAAAATTCCGGGATGGAACTAATACGCGACGCGACGGGACGCGACGCCTCCGGAGGACCTTTCGATAAAAATTCCAAGGGAGCCGAGCGTCGAAGGCGAAGCTGTTCGAAGGGAAAAGCCGAGTCTTCCGGCGCCGATCGATTCGGAGAACAACCGAGGACTTTTAATGACTTCCTTCTCGAAATCACGCGCGAGCCGCCCGCCCGCGCCCGGCCCCATTCTGGCTCGTGAGATTGCACTTTCTGGGATGCTCGGCGAAATGTCCGCGATCCATGGTGTTCCTGCGGGATCGATTGATGCGAGAGGCGTGGTGGATGCGATGGCCCGAATACATTTTTGTGACTTCGGATCGCGAGGAAGATTAACCCCTTGCACTATGATTTCTTTCAGAACTACGTTGATTAGCGCTTCGTTCTTAATAATTTCCTCGATGAAACGAGAGGATTTTTGTTTCCCTATTGTCTTTTCCGTTCCCAAATTTTCATGACAGAAGATTCAAATTTTCTTTCGATTTAATGGAAATTATTGGCAGCCGTATTTATTAAATTATGCACGAAATGTTCGTCTGACTCGTTATTATAGTGCAAGGGGTTAATGAAATTGTAACTCGGACCTCTCTATTCAACGCTAACCTGCTGTGGTGGTCAAATTATTGTTTTAAAATTGTTGAAATTATGTAGATTTTCTCACTGGTAGCGATTGAATAAATTCCTTAATTCGGACATAAATTGTAACAAAAATAGCGCAGAGTCTAGGTAAAATCAGTGGTTTAACTCGTATAAAACAGTACATGCTAATCGTATTAGTGCTCGGTAGATATAGTGTTAACAAAATAAACGTACTCTTTGAATCATCTTGCCTTTTGATTATTTTAACCCCTATCTTTTTATATTTTGATATTTTAACCCCTATAATATCGTATCAGACTAGTTACGAAGATTTCGAACATAATTCATTAAACATGGCTGTCATTTATGTGCTTTAAATAGAAATAAAATTCTACTCCTCTATTATCAGTATTTAATCATCGAAGTAAAAATTGTCAAACAGAAAAATAAATTATCTTTATCGTGTACGAATTTATTTGTGACAAAGAAGTACCAATCAATGCAGCTGCGAAAGAAACCGTAAGGGATTAAAAGGATTAAGAGCTATACCATAGTAGGTATAATTTAAGACAATGATCAACTATTTCGATATACAGAATCGACTTGGAAGGGACAACAGATCCAGAAGAACCGTAGAATGTAATCGATCCATGGGATAAGCTTGGATCTGGATGAATGGCGCGACGGCCGCGGCGATGTTCCAATAAAAATGCCTAGGACAGACATGACGCGCCAGGATGCTAACAACGAGATATTCGAGCAGCTTCCGGTCCAGACGAAAAATCAGCCGCTATAAATTTCCTTGACTCGTTTCGGCGCGGTTATTTACGGCTTCGCGCCCCGCCGCGAATATATCGTCGCGCGGTGTTTATAGCCGGCCATTTTTCCGGGTTCTCCGGTCCTAACGACGCGACGCGCCGCGTCGGACACTTTTAAGCCTAACAGGTGGCAGATTATCGAACGATCCGGCCCCGAGGAAATATGTCGGCGGACTCGCGTTTATTTTCCGGCCGGAGAATTTCCGCGCGGAATCCGCAGCGAACTTTTTCGCCTTTTATAATATTGCATTTCTTCCGAATTTCCGCATTTTTTCCGAACAAACTAGTTATTTAAGATCGCAGCGGTCGTCGAAAATTAGCGGCATCGTCCTAATGTCCGCGACAGATGCGTCGCGGCGACGGATGCGTCCGAAAATGCTTTTCGTGGCAAGGTACAGGCAGTTCCAGAAGCTCGGCGAGCGCGGAGGCGTCGCCTCGCGACGTCGAACGAAATGGAACGAAACGATACGAAATGAAACGAAGCTGAAGAACGCGGAATACATTATCGCGGCACGTTAATGCCCGCGGCGCACGCGACGCTCGGCGTCCCGGCGTGCAACACTCGATTTAACTGCGTTTAGTTTTAATGCCGGCCGCGGACCGCTCCCCCGCACCCCTCTCCACCTCGGGCGATACATCGAGTTCCACTTCCCGTTTCCACCTGGCGGAACATTAACGCCCGGACGCCGCTAATGTGCGTTCTCTGTCATGGAAACCGGCTTAACCGACGCGTTCAACAGTCTGTATCGTGCAGCGTGCAGCGCGTATCGTCCCCTGCGACCTGTCGCTTTCGCAAT
>CM052150.1:1791030-1802763 GCA_028455555.1 Augochlorella aurata
GGTCCGAAAGGTCGAGCCTTCCCCCCAGAGTCCAGAGTTCAGAGCAGAGAGTCCGCTTGTCGACCGTGTCAAGGAATTTCGGAGCTCCGTCGGCTCGACCGCTCGGCGATCGCGCTCAAAATCCCGGACACTAATCAACGTCGGCATCGATTCCTCGATAGCCCCCGATGCACCCCCGCTGGCGGAACATCGAGGAGCGTCGAGCGACATTAATGGACAGTGATTTACGCGTCCGTAACGGGTCGCGATTTCAGGATGGCCGGAGCTTTGACGGCCGAACGTCGCCGGAAGGATTGATCGTGGGATCGCGTGACGGCCGGCGATGCGGCCGTAATCAAACGGAAGCTGGCGAATTATTCGTCCAGCCTTAACTCGGAAGAAACTCGGCCCCCTCTCCCTCTCTCTCTCTCTAATCCCCTCTCGCGGAGCCGGCGACCACGAGCCGCGGGCCGCGACCGGGTCGACTGGACACGCTATCCGCCCCCGCACGCGGAATCTTCTGCATATCTCCGGCTAATTTAAATCTCAATTCCGCCGGTTGATAAACAACGGTTATGCCGCCATGTGGCTCGCGGAGGAGCCGTTTCCACGATGCTCCACTGGCACACATGCGATCGACCCGGCCCGAAGGCTGCTTTTATTTCGAACCGCCCCGAAAATTAGCCCGCTAAAAGTTCCACGAGGCTGAAACGATTAGCCCTTTAAAGCGGCGCGAATCCCACCAAGCCGTCGCTCTTTAAAATGGCGGAGCTTTTGCCAAATTCAGAACCAAGAGATATTGTCACCGTCGCGAACGCTGCATCGTCGATGAATTTCGACGGCCGACGATCGATCCGGCCATTTTCGCGTCTCTGGGAGTCGCGACGTTCGTCACAGCAGTCGAAATAATTTTGCAAATGGAGGAAGAAACGGCTGCCTCGCGGACTACTTCCCGAGAGGATTGTCTCGCGGGTTCGCCCGGCGGAGTATCGATTTTGGGAAATGGATTTTAGAAAACGCAGTTTTCGCGGCGCATCGTCGCGCCATTCCATTTGCGGCAGCCTCGTCGATGCGACGCGAGATGCGACGCTCTGTTTCTCCCGACGGGAAATTCGCAGCGTCGTCGACGGGACCGAGTACACGCACCCCCGTGAAAACAAGCGAGGGTGGTCTCGGCCACCGAGGGTGTTTACTTCCGAGGGTGTTTGCGGTTTGCTTCCCCGTCTAATCCCAAGGCACTGTTGGCGAGTATCTACTCTGAAACATCTGTTTTCCCGCGGAATATTCGATCTTTGATGGCACCGTTGCCGCCCCTGTTTTCGACTGTTGTCTACCTACCCCATGAAAACGGATAACGTGAGACGATTTGGACGAGTGCAGCTTCTCGCGGGTTGCTAAAATGGTAAGACGAATTGGGCGAGCCTCGACAGGAAGCCGCATCAACAATTCAGCGTTCAGGGAAGCGCAGCTTGTATTTTAAGCCGCGACCTACCTGGTCCATCGCGAGCGCGAAGATAGCCGCGGTAACTTTAGAACCGTGTTCGATACGGAAAAGTTTGTACCGAAGGCCGCGAACAACTACTCTCCCATTCCTCGCGACTGAATTGTTTATGTCGCGAGAGCAAGACGCGGCATCTCGCTTCGGATATTGTTATTTTCTCTCGGGATATCCGGGGAACCTGACGTTTTTAGAACGGTTTTCAGCGAGCGCGGTCGCCACCTGCGAGAATTATCGAGTGCGGTTTAACCCTTTGCCCTATAATGTCGTGTCAGACTCGTTACGAATATTTGGAAAAGGGCCTACCAAGTATGCACGTTATTCGCAGCCTTCGAGGCAAAGCTGAATTCTATCTATCTAGCAATGATATTTAACCCTTTGCAGTCGAGTGGCGACGCTAAGAATTGTCAGAGCAGGTCTCAAAATAATTTTGACATTATCAAATGTGTTTCTATTTTAAAAAGTTGTTAAAAATGCAACTGTCGCGCGAGTGACAGAACTTAATTTCATAAATATTGTATCAGGCGAATAATTTCCGATTTCGAGGCAAATGGCTCCGAAGGGTTAAACATTGAAGCAAGGGTTGCCGTATAATAAATATAAATTCGTTGCCTGACACAGGAATTTATTAACAAATTCTAATCAGCGTAATAAATCGTAATGCGAGGGTTTAAGGAGGAACACCGTCCTACGCCTGCTGGCCAGAAATAGTCCGCTCCAGCTCTTCAGGCCAGGTGCTCCAGAAACCCGTGGAAGAGCGCGACCCACAGCCCCCGGGAAAATAGAACGCTATCTACCGAGTGCTGTCTCCGAAGCGGAATTTTGGACCCGCGCGTCCCTCGCGGACGCGCGAACGTCGTTACCAATCTCCGAAATTGCATCTGCGACCTGGACGAAAATATGAGAACAAGACGCGAGCCGCCATCGTTAAGCAAGTCCTCGGAAACGAACGATTTCCGTCGAGATAAAACGCGGTAAGATTTCCTCCGAAGCGGAAAATCCTGTCGCAGGCGAGAGACGTCGATTAATTCGTCTCGTCACAGCGGGACGAATCGCGCGCGTTTCGTCGAATTGGTTCGAGAGATTCTTTCCGAGTCCCCCCGTCGCGACGGAAGGAATGCTTTCATCGGTCGGGTCGACGGAAATTCTCGAGACGCTGATTCTCCTCGCCGATGATGCATCGACAACGGAGCGTCGCGTCGATATGCCGCGTAAAAGCGCGACGCTTCGTGAAAAATGCTCGGGGGCTTTGGCTACGGTCCGTATAAAATTTTCAAGACCCGAGAGGAACGCTTTCAGAGCCGGCGAGCAGGCGAGCAGGCGAGCAAGCGAGATACGCGTGCGGTTCTCCCGAAGCTGCTTGAATATTCACCGTGTCGTCCCTTATCGCTTTGTCCGCGCTCCGTGGCGAACAAAGGGGAACGCAGACGACGACGATGACGACGACGACGACGACGACGACGACGACGTTGAGAAGAGCGTTTTCGCCTGGGCTTCCTGTCAAACGTACGAAAATCACTTTGACGAGTCGCCCCGTTCCGTGACAGCGCTCTCTGCTAACGATACAATTTATGCCGGCCGAATTGGCAGATGTCTCTAATTAGGAAGAACTCTAGCAGGCGATCTCCGATCTGGAAAGATCTGATGCGATCCCAGGGACGCCGTGACAGAAACCGTGGAAACCTGCGGCAACCTGCGGCGGCCTGCGGGAAATGCTTGTCGAGCCACCGATTAAGAGGTGTTAGCCTCACGGCGCATACCGCGCGCGCGTCAAACGGGTTGAATCGGCCTTAATCTCGCGGCGAGGCGAGGCGAGGCGAGACGAGGCGCCGCGTGTCGCCCAGCTCACAGCTCCTGGATAATTGCGCTATCCGAATGTTGGGCCGAATTTCCACCGACTAATGTGGTCGGCAAGGAATTGGTTCTGCCAGGTGGCAATCGATTTAGCCGACGTGCCCGCCCCGGCTCTTTGGCGGATGCGGTTCGACTACCGAATGCCTAGGATGATTTTGATTTTGATAGATCCCAGAGAGGAATTCCATCGCGTTAAGTAGCGCCGCGAATTCTCTCGGATCACGCCGGAATCGGATCCACCTTTTTTCTTTCCTCGCTCTCTATCGGACACCTGCTAATCCCTCCGTCGCGTCGCGCGCCGGCTTAATTGCTTTCGCCTCGGAAGACCGGGGGAATCCTTTGTCTTCGTTTCGATCTTAATTGGGCAACGAGCTCTTCCTATTTCCACTCTCGAGTTGATTTCTGCTCTTTTTTAACAGCTTCGACGGTTTGGCGATTTAGCGGCGATTTTTGCCGATCGATACGGCGCACAGTGCACAGGTGGGAAATATGAAATTCAAATATTCTTGTAAGACGATATCAAATCTTGTCGAATTATTACGAATTATTATGTCTATGTGCGTGTTAGATATTGTAAGTAAGAGAATGTCAATCACTTTTTAGATGAAGCTCAATTATGTTCAATTTTGAGTTAACCTTTTGCATCCGATGTCCTTTTAATTCCAAATCCAAAACTATTTTGGATCACCTACAGTATCTCCAGTTTATACGAGTTATTGGTGCAATATATGTATAGAAAATTGAGTCTATGTGACAGTTCTTTAAAAATAAGCAGATTCAATAATGTAAAAATATTTTCAGAACATTGTATGGCAATATTGAGCGGTGCCTCAGAGTCACCACTCGACTGCAAAATGGGTTAACATATCTCAGAAACGGCGCTATATACCCTGAGATTGAAATAGTTAATCTACTTTGTTGTTTGTTACGTTATGAGAATCTGAGAAGTTCTTGTGCTTCGGATATTCATTTAACACG
The DNA here is from genome assembly GCA_028455555.1 of Augochlorella aurata. Taxonomy (NCBI): domain Eukaryota; kingdom Metazoa; phylum Arthropoda; class Insecta; order Hymenoptera; family Halictidae; genus Augochlorella; species Augochlorella aurata. The sequence continues at coordinate 1,795,340 of CM052150.1, forward strand.
TTCATCGCCACGTCACCCAAATATGGGTGACGCTAATTTTTAAACAATTTTGAAAATTCATTTTCATTTTAAAATATCCCAACAAACTGAATTTGACTAGGATTTGACAACTTTCTAATTTCGCTTTAATTAATTAAATTGCTTTGATTTTGTACAAATTTCCGTGGTCGATTGTTGGCGACGAACGTGTTAAAAAAATGATTGACGTTCTCTTACTTACTATATGAAACATACATATACGTAAGCATATAATAATTTCACAATATCCGACATCGTTATACGAGAATACAAAATTTGAATGGAATAAAATTGAGAATTTTATTTTGATTGAATTGATTTTGTGTATTACGAGTATTATACGAGAATATTATACGAGAATATTAATACTAATGTATTTGACATTGCTGTCCCGCCAGGCCCCGTTTTGCCACACCGTGCAACGCGACAGAACGCGGCCGATTAGAGGCTCGTCGTAGGAACTTCTGTTTCGCTCGGTGGCGAGATAACACGCGCGGCACAGTGCACAGGCCATCGAGCACAATTCATCGTGGGGGTTCCACGGGAATCGCCGAGTCCCGGTCTAATCCGATCGTCCGAGCAATTGGCTTCCATCTAAATCTAATCGCGCCGCCATTGTCCCGGCCCCGTTCGAATCGCGACTTAATCCGGATTAGCGGATCGGCCAGTTGCCGCGGTCCCGGCGCGACGGTGTCCGCCGAAAACCGCCGAAAATCGCCGAAAATCGACGGAAACTGATGGAAACCGGCGAATCGCGAGCGATCGTCGACGCGTAGTCTCGTAGCCCGAACCAACAATCCCATCGGAAACAGCCAAGGAGGTGGCAGATATACCTTCCCGATTATTCCCGCGGGACACCGCCGCTCCGTGCCTCTCTCTGTTTAATTACAAAGTTGTCGCGCGACTCAAACTACGCGAGAAGCGAGAATTACTGCGCGACGTCTCCGAGCTCCCTCGCCGCCGCTCCGTCGCAATTCGCTTCGAAATTCCGCGCGCGATCTCGTCCCGAGTTCTGATGGGATCGACGTGCCCGCTCAACTTCGATTCTGCCGTGCTAATTGCGCTAATATTATAATTTACGAGCGGCCCCGCGCACGCAAGAAAATTAATTAAACCCAGCGCCGTTCCCTCGACGTTGTTACGCAAGATCTTCGGATCGCGTCCATTATTTCACCGTTCTTGTTTCGTTTCGCGTCTCGGGTCTTCGTCTCGTGTCGCATCGTTATTATGGCGAGCATCTGCCGGCGGCGTCTCGCCCATTTCTGCTTCGCGTTTCACGGTAGAATCGATGAAATTAGGGCGACCGGTATTTCCACGATTCAGCTGGGATTCGCGTAATTTCTAGCGAAAAATTGTTCATAATAATTGTTCGTCCAGCTCCGACGCGAATAATTCCACCTAATTCCGAGCGACCGGTCTCGAAAGATCCAGCCGATTCGGAGCAATGACGAGAGCAGTGTTCGACGCGGATGACTCGGGCTAAAGTAACGTTTCGCCAATTTAATATTCGATCGCCCCGCCGGAAATATCGTTATCAGCGATTTCGCTTCCGAGTTCTCGGCCGATGTCGGTCGGTCGGACGGTATTTCAGGCTTCCGATGGCTTCGACGGCTCCGGAGCTTTCGATGCGCGAACGAGAGACCGATTTTTCGCTCGAGCGCGACCCGTTATAAATAATCGGCACTCGACAACAACGACCGTCCCGCTGCCAAGTGTTTCCTAAGCGGTCGTACCGTTCGGATAACCTGAATCGGAACAACACGACGAAAGCGTTTCTAATTATAGGCGGATTCGTTAGCCCGTAATCGGACACTTAATTGACAGCGTCCGTCGAGCGTCGCGACACTGAATTCCAGCAGTCGTTTCTTGGTCATTGGGTACGTAGACGATTTGCGCGTCACGTCGGGAACGTCGGCGATTTCCACGGACGTCGCCTCCCATTGCCTCGACACCGCACGGTGCGGAACAAAGCTTTGCGGGACAGAAATGTGAAGTCCAAATATTCTCGTATAATTTTGGAGAATTACTGTGTGCTTCTGTGTACGTACATGTGCATAGGGAGGAAGAGAATGTCGATTATTTTTTAGATAGTGGTCAATTATTATATAGATAATGGTGAATTATTATATAGATAATGGTCAATTATTATATAGATATATTATTATTATATAATTTATATAGATATATTATTATTATATAATTTATATTATTATTATTATTATATAATTTATATTATTATTATTATTATATAATTTATATTATTATTATTATTATTATATAATTTATATTATTATATATACTATCAAACGTTCCGCTAAACAGCCCCACTGTTTCGACTCCAACTCACACGCGGTATTGGCGAGAGCGAATTATTTCAACCCTTTTCCCAGCTGCTTCTCCTCATTCGAAAAACGGAAAACTCTGGCACATTTTCAATATATTTTCAAACACCGCCACAATAAAAATACTGTTCGGAAAATTTTTAATAAATGAAATGTCAACCTACCGTTGGGTACCGTCGGTGGTTTTTTCGTCTGCACCCTCGCCGTCGCGTTGTTCACCTGTCGAACCAAAAGCACAGCGTTACAAGTCATCGAATATCGTTGAAGCGTTGCTCGCATTCTCCCTTATCGATCATCGAGAGATCCGCGCTCGGCTTTCGTCGGGACAGTTTTCACCGGCAATTTTCTCGATTTCCCGGCGAGAAAACTCGGCGACGGATGGGACCGAGGGGTAAAGAGAGTGAGAGGGAAGGAAAGAGAAAGGGAGGGAGGGAGAGGAAAGGGAGGGAGGAGGAGCAAGTTTCGAAACGCAATCTCGGGGCTTCGATGAAACGAAAGTTGCCCGCGGAAACTTCGTGTCCCGACTACGGCCGGCGATTTCCCGTCGAGAAGAAAGCTGGAAAATCGAGCGATGCCAATCGATCGCGGCCTCGCGCGGATCTCTCGCGATCGCCATCGCGTCGACGGACACTCGATCTTCCTTTTACGATCTATTTAGTTCCATCGTGGAACTCCAGATTTTCTGCTGGATTTCCGTCGCAGCGACGGAGCTCTAATATAGATCGCGTGTTCGTCGATCCGCGTCCAATGATCCACCGATTTCTTTTGCCTTTGCGCGTCGCTGCCCGACAATTTTCGCCTAAAACAGCTTCCTCTCTCTTTATGAGAGGATTACTTGCGATTTAATTAATTTGCAATTAATTAATTTACAATTAACGCACTTTGTACTTCGCGATCCACGGGTTGGATCGACGCCAGCGACGCGCAGCTGCAACTTTCGATCGAATCCAGACGACAAATGGATCCCTCGGCGTTTTTCAAGATTGAATCACCTGTAGCGGATTATTTCGCCCAGGTTCTCGGATCGATGGATCTCTTTTGCTTCTCGAAATCCCGTCTGGATTCGAGGAGCGCTTAAAATCTAGTTATCGGCGCGAGTCTGCGAGAAGCTCTCCTCTCGCAGACTCCGCTCGTTCCAGTTCCCGGTCTCGAAGACGAATCGCCCGATCGACGACACGTTTGGTAGATCATTGACGAAGCTAGAAACACTCGTCTGCTCCGGGATCGCGCGTCTTCGGGACCGGGAACGAAAGCGATCGACCGATCGCTTCAATGTCCTCGACGGATCGACGACGATTTATCGTAGCTGCGATTTACCAATCTACCAATCTGCGAAAGCGAAGACTGTGTTCGTTAGTGTTTAGTTAGTTACTTGTGCGCCGTTCGATTAATCCTCGAGTGAACGCTCTGCGAGCAAAGTTATTCTTAGGCTAACAGGTTCTTAACAATTGTCGAATCGTCCGCGAAGTTCGTTGCATTTTCTCCTGGACGTAAATAATTGATGCATTCCTTTTTTGATTCAGATCAGTGCATTGTTACAGTACAGTATAAATTGCACGTCGAAAGATCAAGAAATCGCTTGGAAAGATCATCATCCGTCGGCTCTCCCGTCAATTCTCGCTTTAATTGCGGCACGTAACGAAGTCAGCGGACAATGCGCAATGCAACTTCCGTGGCGAACGAACTCGCATCTAAACGTAATAAAATACATAATCGGTTATCGAACCGAACGGCGCACAAAGGGAACGACCCGCCGCAAAGGGCATCTCCGTCGCGCCGGGACATTGTCAGCGATCGATTTTCCAGGGCTGGTTCCGGAAAAGCGGGAGATGATAGTCGTCGCGTCGCGTTTCTCCTCGGAGCGGCGCTTTCCCGCGTCGCCTTTCAACTCGGCCGATCCCGCTTTCCCGGAGGACTGCGGGGCGGGGGTGGGGTGTGGCGGAAGAAAAAAAAAGAAGAATCAAGAAGAGTCTGTTGCCGTCGATTTCCGATTATCTGAATCTCGCGCAAGTACTTTCGTCGACTGGCCGAACGAGAAAGGCGAAAGGAGAGCATCCCTTTGTCGGCTTGTTTCCTCGCGATTCCGCGACTCCCCTCCGGCTCTTTTCAGCTCTCCCCATCCAGCTGTTCCATCCACGGCCCCTCGAGGCCGCGGCGAATCTTCCGGGCGAAGCACCATCGACGACCGTCGCGGGGTCCCGCGGAGATCTTCCCGCCCGTTTTACTGCCACCTATGTTTCCTCTCCTTTCACTTCGGGAATATTCGTCACCTCTCGCTGCGGAGAATCGTCTTTTAGCCCGGCGTTGGCTACGTTAGCTACGTTAGCTACGTTAGCTACGTGGACGCCGTTTCCATTCTCTTTCTATCGCCTCGCAATTTCTCTAATGCCGACAAAGTAATTTCTTAGCCGCTATCGATCCATTTCATTCCGAGAAATGCCTGAGAAAGTGATCGGCTCGTGTCGGAACTGTTCGACACACGTATACGCCAATGAACTAAAAGAGATATTTCGTCATTAGAACTGCGACTAATTGTTCCCCCTGCTATATTCGTCGCAGGGCTAGGTGCTCTCTTAATTTCGTTTCGTCACTGGACCGGGTCTCTTTGCATCGCATATTGGGCCGCTGCGATTGGTTGTATTACCTCTGGCATTCGTCCAAGTTCGAAGCAATTGGAACTCTCTGGCCTGCTTCTTTAGATGATACGCTATAGATAACGGAGCCACTAGGAGACGGTTCTTTTTTCAACCCGACACGTCCGTCGAGTATTCCGTGCGGGCATCCGCTCGCGCTTCTCGTTCTTTCGATAATATGTACTACCGTCGTGTTCTCGTTTCTCCCAAAATCCCTTCGAAAGAAACGAGAGCGAATTGTCGTTCGCGTCGCTGGGCACCTTCTGTTCTATCGTTATTCGAGATTTCAGAGTTCCGCGGGAAAGTTCGGACACCGATATTCAGGAGGGACGTCGACCGGGTCGTAACCATAACGCCGTTCTCTTTCAACTATCTAATGCGTTCGATTTTATCGAAAGATTCAACGAGGAGAATTACAATTTCGTGCAGTTTGGTAGCTCCATGTAGGATCGATGTCCCAATTATCGTGCTCTTGGATTGATAGCGTATAGGAAAAGTGATGTTTTATACAGAAATTGACAGCAGCATAGATAAACGTAATAGAAAAATATAGATCGTCTATTCAAATATAATACTTTCCTTTTTTTATATGTTTTTAACCAATTAATTGTGGCGATCTTGACCTTTTTGACCTTTTTAAAATGTTTTGACCTTTAAACATTTTAAACATATTAAAATTTAGGAATATAATTTAGTTTTCGCCAGAATTACAATTTAAATATCAAAAAGACGAATCCAACTCAAATTATTTATAATTTTCATTTCTTTGTTTCATTTCGCCTAGATCTCTGAACATTTTAAACATATTAAAATTTACGAATATAATTTAGTTTTCGCTAGAATTACAATTTAAATATCAAAAAGACGAATCCAACTCAAATTACTTATAATCTTCATTTGTTTGTTTCATTTCCTCTTGACCTCTAAACATTTTAAACATATTAAAATTTACGAATATAATTTAGTTTTCGCCAGAATTACAATTTAAATATCAAATTGTAACAAAATTTTACTCCATGACGGATATAATCGCCATGACAGAAAAATGACGGACATAGTCGTCAAACACACCTTACTGGCTAATCCGGGGGCACGATAATTCACAAAGAAGATGTCTCTAACAATAGACGCGTCTGCAGGTACTCTTGCAAATCCTAGCCCCATTGAATCGCGATAAGGAAACTGCACATTGTTCCCGGTAACGCCGGAATCGGCAGTTGTTGTCGCTGTTTAACAATTTGCGTCGCGTGACCGGCTCGCCCCGCCTATTCAAGCGGACAAACCGCGCCGCGGATTTCTGAAATGGCTGCCGGTATTCTTCGAAGCCTCGCCCGGCTCATAAACTTGTTACACACGAGTATACGGAGCAACCGTTCGGCCGGTTTACTCCGTCGGCGAGACCGATTCCGTCGCGTCGCGCCGAACAGAGCCGAGACGGTCGATTTGCATTTTACGGTCCCGTTTGCCGGCGACGAGATTGCGTTCTACCTGCTCCGGTGGTCGTTACGAGAGCATCCAGCGAACTTCGTCGCCCCGTAACTACGGATCGCGTCTAATTTTCCGGCGGGAAATCGCGAGCCCGCCGGGAAAGCCGCGCGAACAATGGGGAAACGATCGCGGAAACTGTCCGACACCTGTGATATATTTTACTGGCATCCCCCCTTCCCCCTCTGTTGCTAGCAAATACCGATGCGTAGACCGGTGTCGGAGATCGCTTGGTTAACACTTTGCCGGCCGCTCATTTCTCTCATCGCCTTTACTAAAGTTAAGCAATAAAGTATGTGTTCCCTCGGCAGGAAAATTAATTTATAGATCCAATCTATTTATAGAAAAAAATCCTAAGCTCAAAAATATGGGCACTTACAAGCATAGTGGAAACATCGAGCCGGTGTCACGCGTACGTGACGCCGGCCGGTAACCGTTGGCGAGCAAAAGTCACGCCAGCGTGACAGCGGCCGACAAAGTGTTAAACGCGAGTGAGTTGGTTAGTCGCCACGATTCGTTGTTAGACTGATTTTCAGTCTCGAAACGTCTCGACTCTCGGTTACTGATTCTTAAAAGGCTATTAACCGAATGGAACGTTGTTACCGAGGGACGGCGGACGTCGGAAAGATGAAAACCGTATTTAGCAGAGTGGCAACTAGGCAGAGAATCGAGTTACCTCGGCGTTCTTTCGCGGAAATTGCGTTAATTAAGAGCAGCGCGCGTCAAATTGAGAGCCACTTCGAGGAACATGCTCCGCGTCTGAGAGGAGCGGTAGACTGAACCAAGGCAGACGTTGAAAGGTCCATCCAGTCTCGATTTCCGGCATCGGGACGAGTCGTGGTGAGGCGTTCGTGCCAAGAGGCCGGACAATGCTGTTCTAATATCTCTCTCAATGTTTAAAGTGCTGTAACTATTTTTGTCCAAATGTTCAAATTGATATAACTAT
>CM052150.1:1802863-1818518 GCA_028455555.1 Augochlorella aurata
CCTCGAAGTTCCAAGGAACTTCGCTGCCGCCTCGGTTCATCGATGGTTAACGTTCGCCGGCGAATGCAAGATAAATAACCGACGGAACTTCCACCGGCAGCCACGGACGCGTCTCTCGAAAAATTCGCGGATCGGCGAATAATCTAAGGCTCGCGCGAACTTTCCGACAAATATCCGACCGGAGTTTGTTTAGAACCGGCTTCACCCCTTCCCAACTCCAGCAGAAACATCATCCCCACTAATTTCTTACGAATTAGGTCGCCCCGTGTCGGGATCGCAAATATTCTTCTAGATAAAAGGGTCGCGCGTCGCCTAAAAGTCAGTAAATATTTCTCAGCTGCGAAGAGACTCGCAGGAAAGTGTTTCGCGAGGAAATCGCGGCGAAGAAAACCGAGAGTCGGATCTAAAAGATGCAAATAACGACTCGTGCGTTCGAAAGTTATACGGTGCGCCGTGTTCCAGAGAGTTAATACCTGTCCGTGGAATCTGATACGAGCCGCGGCACTTCGAATTTGAATAATGCCGGACGGATAGTAATGGTATGATAATAAGAGACCCCGAGCATCGAATTCCGCGTAAACTGAGATCAAATTTCGCTTTTCTTTAATGAAAAATCGATTGGCCCGCGGTGGGGTCGAATCGGTCTGTTGCGCGAGAGATTCCTCGAAGCGATTCGACTTTCTTGCGGAACGATCGATAATAACCCGTTGCCCTGCCGTTTATTTCACGGCTGCGTTGATCAGCCTTTGTTCGTTAGGAAGAAATTCCTGTGTCGGAATATTTATATTTATTACGAGGCAATACTTGCTTCGATGTTTAAATATTAATCGCAGATGGAATTTAACTACGATTTTTGCAAGGTGCGAGTAACTTGTATGTTTAGCAGAGCATAGGGCCAAGGGTTAATTAAATAAGGCTTCGAGCCTTTTAATGAAACAAAAATTGATTCCTGTGTCAGAAAATTTATATTTATTACGAGGCAATACTTGCTTCAATATTTAAATATTTATTTCAGATGGAATTTAACAACGATTTTTGCAAGATGCGAGTAACTTGCATATTTAGTAAAGGCTTCGAGCCTTTTAACGAAACAAAAATTGATTTCGCGATCAATTTTTCAAAGTCAACTTGCAAAGTCTGTAAAACCCTCGCAAAATTGATTCGAAACTAGTTCCTCCATAGACGAATTCCCAATTTTGCGATTTGCTTCTCCCATGCTCCCGTTTGAAAATGATTTCTCTGACAGCGAACGCGTTGCAGTTATCGTTCCTCAGTTGAAAGTTCACAGTCAGCGTGGCTGCGCAGTTCTATTTCGATATTTTCCAGCGAGGGCGGCGCGAATGTCAGTCGAAACAAGGTGGAGCGAACGCGACCAGATCTTATTGTTGGATAGGAAAATTTGGCGCGTGTTGGATAGCCGATAGAATCGGATCGACGCGGTAGAAACGGGCAAACAAACGTCGGCGGTGCAGCAGACAACGGGCGAGAACGGGCGAGAACGGGCGAACGGGCGCGTGCATCTGTGCCCTCGGAATCGATTCTCGGGGCTGGCTTGTTCCCGTCGCCGGATAACAAACAATACGCGGCTGGATGAACCTCGAAATCTTTGTTTGCCATCCTTGTACTACGGTAAACGTCCACGCTGACAATGAAAGCGGCCGGGCCGGCCCGGGACGAGCCGGCGAGCGCACGCGTGTGTATTCTAGCCTCGATTGTGTTGCAAATTAGTCCCTGGACTCGCGCGATTGTTCGGCCCTGATTTCGACCTCTCTTTTATTTTATTCAGTTGCCGGCTAAAGTAGGCCGAAATCGTTAGTTCCGCTAAACCGAGGCAGACGAAATTCATTGCGCCGAGCGCTGATTTTACACAGTTTCGCGATCATTAGGTTATTCATTTATTTGTTTATTTATCACGCGGCCAAAAATTGTTACACCTGTTCGGTTCCGACAGAGAACAGAGTTGACGAAAAAAAGAAGGAGAATAAATCTCTCATCGCACGGATCGAATGAATTAAAGTAGACTCGACTTAGAAAAGGCTGACGATTAACCTGCGCCGATTAGGTGAACGATTAGACTCGAGACGAGTTGTTGGTTCGCGATTGGAATTTCTCTCGATATTAAAAATCTTCGCCAATAAACAACGATGACAGCTGAGATCGATCGAACAGTGGCTTTGACACCAGATTTCGCGTCCTGCGACTCGTTTTGTCGTATTACTATTTCCTACGAGTCAATGTTATACTAATCTAAAATACAAATTTATTCGGAAACAAGAGTAAATGTAATTAATAATTATAAATTTTCCTTTTCGCAAAATATATCTCGCTGTATATTTCTTGCTAAACAAGACGGTGTCTTCTTCGGTACAAGGTATCGAAAATCCATGGCGTTTGCAGAAAATCGTTTGCATGGTCGCTACGCAAAATTTGCCCCTTCAAACCTAATCCCGTGTTTCTATACCTCCGTCCTCCACAGTTCCAACTATGATGGCCCGGTCGCGCAGCGCGGGATTTGCGATGTCACGTCCGTTTCTGGTGTAACAGCGATCCGAACGTGTTCGACGGGCTCCGCGCGGAATGCGGAATGCGAGCCCGTTGATCGCGTATTTTCCTATCAGATCAAACCCCCAGTCGCTGCAATATTATCGGTATCGCGACTAGTCGCGGCTTAGCTGCATTTACTATTTACGCGTACGCGACCCGAGTCCCGGCTCGTAAATCCGCCGTAAGGTCGCGACCCGGTCTTCCCTCGGATGGGAGAGGAGGAGGACGCGTCCGATCCCCGTCCGACCTCTGCTCGATATCGGTCCCAAGGGTGGCCTCCTCGGAGCGCCGATATCGATCCAATTAACACATTAGCCGTCGCATTTGGCGCTGACGGTACACGACGGCCCGCCGCGCTCGGTTATCAATTCTCCGAGCGGACTGTCAAATCGTCTGCCTAATAAACGCCGGCCTCGTCTGCGGAATCTAGCCTCCGTTGCGGCATTTGCGGCAAGGTGCAGCTATTTGCGGTAAAGTACAGGATCCGGTGCTTCATTCTTACGGTCATGATTTCGTGGGAAGCTATTCCGGTCGGCGGACAGCCCGTGGTTTATTCGCAAGCTCGAGCGACAGTGTCGAGGCCTCGCCGAGAGGACGTTCGGGCGAGAGATCGAAGAGCGACGCTTCCGAGTTCGATTCGAGCGACCTTCGAGGCTTCGCGACGAGAATGAGATTTCGTTCCGCGGTCCCGCGTGCTCGAAAGTGGTTTCGTTGCGAGGCGTTGCGAAGCGAGGGTAACTAGCGGGGGTGGCGAGGGGCCCGCGTTTCCTTGCGGACACTGGTTCGTGACGCGGTCGGACACGAACGATCCACGATTTCCGGCCGATTCGCGGTATCAGCCAGATCTGAACTGAAACGCAGGAAGCGAGTAAATCTAACCGGCTCCCCTCCCTTGTAAATCGTGGCTCGTTAGGTCGGCACCGATCGATTTTAACTATTTCGCTATTAATACCGCGGCTGCTTCATGAATCGTCCTATCATGCACGCGCCAGTACGTGGCGAACGCGGGCCGCCCTCCGCGATTTAAAATTCTGGACGCTTCCGATCTATTGTTTGTTATCAATGTCCGTCTGGCGACCTTTCGGAGCCGCGAACCACTTCGGGATGGAAACGGCCGGAGGAAAGACGGTCGAACGGGCGAGACGATAACAGAAAGAGGCGCCCGGGTGTCGCGGATAAACTTCCCGATGAATAGGCCATGCGACGCTCGATGGAATCAGCGGCCAACAACTTTCCTCATTAGCAATCTTATCGGCCGTGTCATAATTCATAAAGCCCGCGCGACTTCTTCCAGATAGCACCGACGCTCGTACGTTTCTTCGGCAGCCGAGCTTGTCAGCGCCCGTTATCCGCTTCGTCCATCGGGCTGTCGCGACGCGGACGCTAATTTCGCTGCCGAGTTCGAGAATGGATATCGGGAACGGCGATGAGCCGGCTACTTCATTGCCGGGAAGTTATTCGAGCATTTGTTAGAGATCTCGCGACGAAAATAATGCTATCTGTTGCTCTATACAGGCTTTTATTACGTATATTTATGCGTATACAGGGTATCCCAAAAGTCACTCGCAATTGGAAAATATAGATTCCTGAGGTCATTTGAAGCAACTTTTTCCTTTGCGAAAATTCAATCAGTGGTATAGTTAAGGAGTTATTAACGAAAAACTGTGGCCAATGAGAGACGAGCTCGATTGGCGCGACGCCGTCGATCGCCTCTCATTGGTCAGTGTTTTTCGTTAATAACTCGTTAACGACGCCTCGGAGAACATTTTTGCAAAGGAGAAAGTTACTTTAAATGATCTCAGGAACTCATTATTTCCCGATTGCGTGACATTTAGGACATCCAGTATACCCTGTGACCAATTAGAAAAATTGTAACATGATTATAATTTCGCCTAAGCTAGCAGAAGAAAGTGGAAGACGCTGACTCGCGTCCCTTCGAAGGCCAGTCTCTCGAATATCCGCGCTCTACGACTGTGCGCTTTGCGTTTCAACGGAGATCGATCGATAATCGAATCGAAGAGCGGCCCCTCTGGTGCTACTTGATTCGATTCGATAGGCGGAGGGAGCTCTCGCCGAGAGTCCGCGCAGCGGAACAGCGGACCTTGAAAGGCCTTTCGCGAACGAGGCAACTCGTTTATCGGAACAATTCGGCCGAGCCGGTAATCAACGAGCCTCGCTTCTGCCTCGTTTTAGGAGAAAACTCGGTGCAGGTGCACCCATTTGCCGGCTCCAGACTCTCGAGGCTGGAGAAGATATAGTTCGTCGGTCAAAGGTCGGTTTTCCGCTAAGATTTTCCGATAGGACTCGTTTTCAACTGTGCCAGATCCCTCATAACAGAATTTTTGGTTGCTTGAAATACTTTCCATTGATACTGGAGGACTCAAATCGACGTAAATTCCAGGTAAATTCCATCTTCTCCCACCTGATAGTCTTTGGTTATAGAGAAGGCTGTCATCGCGCATTGAGCCTGCGTTCAATTGCGAAGCCAAGTGCTTTCTTAACACTTTACCGACCGGTAGCCTGTGAATCGCTAGTCATAGCAACCCATAATTTATTATCCATTATTGAGATAAAATTGTTAGATTGTACAACCCTAAGCTCCGATATTACTATATAATGTTTTTAAAAATATTAGATACATTTCGCGATAAATAAAATAAATAAAATCAAAATAGAAGCATCGAGCTACTGTAATCTCCAATAAAATAGATAAAATAAAATAAATATTGTTTAACGCTAACGTTACGAAATTATAATTAGTAGATTTAATTAACTTATAACAATCGGTTTACGCCCGAATGGCCGGTCGGTAAAGCGTTAACGCAACCCAGCAACCTACTTCCGAGCAAATGAATGTCGCCGCGACAAGAGGAGGAATCGTTGCTCGAGGAGGGTCCACTTGTTCCGAGATGAACGTCGGAGCCGGTCGAAACGGAAGGGGGGTTTCGCCGGTGTGTTCCAGCGAACAATTAGCGCTGGAAACCGCGACAGATAAGGATCGCCGTAAGTGCAACCGGCTGTAGCAAGCAGCAACGTTCCGGCCGTGGCTGGATCGATTTCCCGGCTGTCCGAGTTGGAGCGGGCGCGATGCAAAGGTCGATCCTGATTAACGAGCGACGACAAAAAGCGGTTCTCCGAGAACCCCGGGACCGGAAGTCCGACATTCCTCGAAGACGGAAGTCCTCCGCAACTCCTCTCGACCTACTGGCAGCGCTCGGAGCCGGTAGCCCGTAGCTCGTGCAGCCCGCCTACCGGTTTAACGACAGGTGGCAGCGGCTCGGATTTTCGGGTTTAGCAAGTCAAATGTATGCAGATCGAGCCGGAGAGGGAGATGCCTGCTTGACCACCGCGAAATTCCGAGGAACGTGTATCGGCGATTCGGCCGGAGGATTCTACCTGTTCAAGGCCAGCGGGTTGACCCGTGCACCGGGCTCGCTTCGTTCCGCGCTGATCGCCGATGCTCCGAGGACGGAGAGAGGCCGGCGTTTTATGGAAAGAATCGTTTGCAATCGTCGTTTCGTGTCGCGAACTTCGTTTTTAGTCACTTCCGTTCGACCAGATATATACGGCACGAATATCGATAGCAATATGCAACAGAGCATATTTCGTTCTTCGATTTTAGAGAAATCTAATTAACGCTAGAACTACCGAGCGGTAAGATTGATGCCTCGTAGAAGCGACGAAATACAATTTATTCAGATTTTATGCAGTCTCCATGGTAATAGTTGTTCCAGTAATGCAATTTATTCTCGCGACAATGTCTTTACGATTTTTATAATTTTGGAACGTATAATTTTAGAACAAGAAACTGGTAGATTTAGTGGCCGGCCGTTCATTTCTCGACTCATCACTGAGGCCGAGAGAAGCGAATCCTAAAATTAAGCAATAAAGTATGCGTTCTCTCGGCAGGAAAATTAATTTACGTCTAAATTGCATACTAATTTAGTTAGCCAAAAAATCCTAAGCTCAAAAATAGCCGGCTAGGTACTAACAAGCATAGTGGAAACATCGACGTTGGCGAGCAAAAGTCACGCCAGCGTGACAGCGGCCGGCAAAGTGTTAACGAGACTGTACCTGTCCTAATTATACCTGTCTCTCGGCGGACACTGTAACAATACACAGAGTAAACATCCGGAAGATGGAGTTCGGAGGAGGCTGACACGTCCAACTGCGCCCTCGTTATTCAATTATCATTTGATACTGCAATCGCATCCACGACAGCGGAGGATCTCGATCATCCGGCCCGCTGATTAAATTAAACCTCAGCCGACTCGGTTATTAATTATCCTCTGATTTCCGAGCCGATCCTCCGGAGGAAGGACTAGGCTCGATCGTATCGGATCGGCAGCTCCCCCGGAGGCCGTGTTCCGTTTCACGGGGATCGGCTCGGGTCGGGTCGAATCGGATCGAAGAAATTAGACTCGTCCCTGCGGGATACGAAACGATCGATGGCTAGTCCGAAGAGGATCCCGCGATTTCTTGCTCGAGGATCGTGGAACTTTCGACGTGAAAACCTCTTAAAACGAGATGAGAACTTTAACCCTTTGCGGCCGTTGTCTACTCTTCGAAGCTATTTAATTACCTTTTATCTTTTTTATTTTTTGTTATTAAAGTATATTATTGTGTCATATATCTAAAGAATTTATAAATTTTGTTTTTGCCACGTAGTCTTTGCATATTACGTATTACTGTTCGTTCAATGAAAATTAATTCCGACCAACATGATATTTATGTATAAAGTTAATATGACCGCAAAGGGTTAAAGGATCTACCTAAGGGCTAAAGGATATGTTCAAGCGTCACTTATTTCATAAATTCGCATCTACCGTTCATATGGAAAATATGGAAACAATTTCATGGAAAATTATTGTATATTGTTTCCTCAATTATGGAAACAATATCGGTTTACACCGCGTACGGAAGAAATAAAACCCATTAAACAATGCATTCAATTATTAAACTACGAATCTCCTTCCCCGAGCGTCGAAACGCGCGCTAAAAACGTCTCTTTCCGCGGAGAAAATATTCTGTTCCGGGTAATTTCCATTCGATCGATCCGTAGTTTGCATATTCTTCGATTAAGAGCAAAATTGAACGAACCTGAACTATTTTTAATCGAAGATCCGCTGAATAAGTACGCGTTTATTATAGTACGAAGCGAACCCGTCGCGGGATCGTTGATAGAACGTCGATATTAGAATGGAGTTGGTTGGATGGTCCCGGGGGCCACCGGGAGCGATCTCGGGGGAAGATTTTTCTGAAACATTCGCTCGATACAGCGGCCAGTGGCGAGTAATGTCGCCCGGAATAGATTCGATTTTTCGTCGAGATAGGGCCAATGTCGAGAGACCCGAAGAGTCGCCGAGGGAAGCCGGTCGTCGCCTAAACGAGCCGAATGAATAAACGATGAGCGCGGCCTATAGGGAACATCTAAAACCGTCCTCCAGAGCGCCGTGGCATCGTCGTCGTCGACGTCGTCGTGACAAATGATATAGACGCCTGGAATTACGTCGATACGGCCGACAATGCGGATCCTCGAGTAAATCCCAGGGAAACTAGGAACGCGACTGTCAGTCGACTAAAATGTTCCCTAACTAAAGCAACGGTGTCGTCCGATTGTCAATTAGAAATTAACCCCTTGGCAGACAGGTGAAACAGAATTTGATGCGACCGAAAAGTATTATTTGATTTCGCTCTAGTAAACGGATATGTGCGAACATATTATTTATTTCCATATTTATCTTTATATTTATTTCCATATTTATCTCTATATTTATTTCCATATTTATCTCTATATTTATTTCCATATTTATTTCCAAATCTGCATTGCTATGGAACATTTAATCAGGCTGAATGGATTTTAATTAAGCAATATTATAAAATAACAAATTAGTAGTTTCGTAAAACATTTTGGAATATGTTGAGGAACTAGATATTTTATATGCTATTTTCTACGCTGCCTTTTCTATACTATTTGTTATATATATATATTTCTTTTCTATATATATTTTATACTATTTTTTCTACCGCCAAATTATTTCCCGACGTCTCGGAGTCGTTAGTCAAAGACGTCAAAGCACATGAAATGAATAACGTCTCCCAGACGTCATTGTGTGTCAAGGGGTTAAGAGAAAGAGAGAAAGAGAGAGACGAACTGCTCTCTCGCGCAAGAACACGCAACGCGACGCGTCCGTTAATTTCCGATTAAACCGTTCCTTAACTAGCGACTCGCCGAAACGACGAGCCACGACCACGTCGACGGCCAAGTCAGCGGATTAAAAAGCAGCCAGAGCCCGCGGGGGTCGAAAAGGGACCGCCTCTAATTTGAAATCTCTGTTAATCCTTCCGGTAATTAAAAAGCTGCGGCGACTGACCATCGCGAAAGGGATCGCGCCGTCGTGCTCGCTCCTCCCCCCCTCCCTCTCTATCTCTCTTTCACTAGTTCGACCCCTTCAACTCCTCGTTTAGGATAACACGGAGAACTTGTTCGGACTCTGAAGTGCTCGAACCTAACCTCAACGCTCTCCTTTTTCAGTGGAATATACGACGCGGTTGTTACTCGAATTTTCAGTTCTATTTATCTTGCGGAAGAAGGTTGAACTCTGCGATTTTCGATGCTCGATTCATTCCGGGAAACGTTTAATTTATCCCTGGGATTTATTTTGGTAGCTATATATTTTTAATATTAGTTGTAATTTTCATCGCGAATCAATAAATAATTGGGAATAATATATTTTAACCCTCGATCATTTCGGCAGCGATGGGAACGTATTTTTCAAGATACCTCTTGCATCGGTTTTCCTGACACTTCTGTTTAACATACGATAGTATCGACAAGTATCGACAAGTATCGGCAACCAGAATATTATATCTAATATATTTATTATATATATATTTATATATATTTATTTCTATTATTTGATTCCTGATATGCTCGATACACTAGATTATTTAATATATACTCGACTGATATATCATATTCTCGATCGTTGCCGTACCCTTTCCATATCCCCGATAAAGAGGAGATCCCTTCGACGACCTGTAAATCCTCAAAAATTCCTGTAAACGCTGCGAACTCCTGTAAACTCGTAAAACATCGAAACAGCTTCGAGTCGAATTCACACGATCGCGCTTCGGATCGCAATCAGGATCTCTCGCAGGAGAACATAGGTGGCATGTATCCGCGGCCGGCGTCGAGGGTTCATTCGTCTCGGTTTGCCGAATTAGCCGGGCATTTTTTCCGGCTCGGAAAACAAGCGGGTGCTCGCGTGTAACACGCTCGTGCGTTTCAATTACCGCGGCTTGTCGCCTCGCGCCGCGTCGTCCCGCGTTGCGACGGAATTACGGGGCCGTGGCGGACCAGACGCGGGCTGCTGAATCGCGCATTAAAAACTTGTTAATTCCCATGCGCGACGGCTGCGATTCTCCTCCAGCCGTTCGCGGAAAAATGAAGAAAAAAAGAGTCGAGCCTCCGCGCGATTTCGAGAGCGTTCACCCGCGCTCGAAACCGCGCGCGAGTCGTTTGCGGTCGTCTGAGACACCAGCGTCTGCGAAAGTACTTGGCTTCTCGCTCGTCTAATCGCGCCGTTCTTGCGGTGCGAACGCCGATCAACGTTGTCGGGACTTGTTTGAAAAACGGGACAACAACGGTGGGATGGTTCGCGGACTTGATCGCGGAAAGTAAGTCGAACCGGACCGGCTGCTGCTCGATGAACTTCTGATTTGATCCCGGGTTGGAGGAAAGAGCGCGTTTTTCACGCGGAGAAGTTGTTAACATATTTTCAATTTAGAAATATTTACATAATTATGTGTTCCCTATTCATTCAGCGAGACGATAAGTGTTTGATAAGATATCGTTCGAAAGTCGAGCCTGATTTCGTGCAGAAGATTGAGAAGGAAATTACCCCTTGCACTATAATAACGAGTCAGACTCGTGACGAACATTGCATACATTATTTAATAAATATGACTGCCAAAGCGAAACGAGATTTGAATCTTCTGTCGTCAAAATCTAGAAAAATGAAAGTAAATGAAGGCAATCAGGAAATAAAAATTCTGTCGTTTTATCCAGGAAATTATTAAGGACGAAAGAATGCTAATCAACGCGGTTCTGAAAGAAATCGTAGCGCAAGGGGTTATTTATTAATTATCGCGATCGCGTTGAGCTTTCTTGGACAGCAGTCGAAGAGAAAAGGACACCGAAAACATATAGAAAAATAATCCGGAACACTTAGAGAAGGTCCAAGTTCGTCCGCAACAATTAAAAATGCCCGAGAAGCTCGAATAATTGAACAATCCACCGACACCGATGTTAATTATCGCGAACACGCCTGTAAGAAGCAACACGCGAATAATATCTGACCAAGTCTCCAAAACTAAATGATCTTTATCGAATCGTTGGAAGCGACGCTCGAACAACCGCGCTATGGGATCGTTCCCAATCGTTTCCTATTACATTTATATTCTCTATGCACGTGTCATTGAAATCTGTGAAAACGCGCGACGCCAAAATGTCCGTCTGCTGCTTCAATAAAATCTAGCTTTCGATCTCCATCGTCTGAACCAATCGGATGCTAGCAGACCGCGGGCTTTATGCAGAAGATAGTATACTTTACTGGAACATTTATAATAAATTTTGCTACGAAAATCCGCGGTCGAATTGCTGATATTAGCGCGGCGGGATAAGCGAAAAAGAAGCGAGAAGATCGTTCGAAAAGGAGCAGCTGCCGGCCCGACGATCGGGCGACCCGTTCTGTAAAGGGAGGAAAAGCGTTCGTGTGAAGTCGGTCGTGCGAAAGTCCCGTGGTAGCACCGGGTGAGAGAGCGGGCAGTGCGAGGCGATTACAAATCGATTATTAATTTCGGCAGTCGTCCTCGGGAACGAATCCTGGTGCGCGCGACTATTCCTTACCTGTATCGGACAGACCGGGGATCGAAATTCGACTGGGCCTCGTCAGTGTCTCAGTGTCAGTGTCGAGAGCCGCCTCCGGCCGGGCCACCGTCGGGCCACCGCCGGGCTCTCGGCTCGCTGGCGGGGCCCGTTTGCAAATCGCACATTCGTTTCGCATCATCGTTCTGTCATTGCCCTCTCGCTCTCGCTCTCTCTTTCGACAATCGTTCCCGTCGCTCTCTGTCCGGCCACTCTCGGTCCCACGACATTCGTTCGCTATCGACCTCTCTACGGTCTATCGCCGAGAAACTCACTGTCCCGGTCTCTCTCGCGCCCAGAACATCTCTATACGGGACGACCAGAGACTCCCGTCAGACACTCTATCCGTTTCACCGCAGTGCTCGGCCGTGCGACTTTGTCTCTTGCTGAATCGCGAGTCGCGAATCACGGCTCGCGCTGGTTAGACCGTGTGTAATATCGTGCTATTCGTCTAGCAACCTCTGAAACCTTGCCTCAGGTTCTCGACCAGCTCTGCCGTTTTCTCTCTCTCTGTTTCCGGTCGTTCGCTCTCTCTCTCTTTGCTCTTTTCGTTTTCTCAGATCATCGTCCTCGAGATTCTCGCCGTTCCAGGAGTATCTACGTTTATATGTTCCATTTTCTCGGTGTTTTCATTCGATTTATGTTTTTCTCACGAGCGCGTCCACCCCTTCAACTTCGGCGATTCTCCTCAGCACGGCGCGCGCCACCCACGCGGACGCGTTCGCCACGACCGGCGACCAAACTAGACTTTCAGCGTTTCGTCGTTCCACCGTTTCAGCGAGGATAACACGCGCCGGTTAATCAGCGGACGTCCGCGCCGGTGCCGCGGCTACGCGCCTCGGCTCTGCGGCCATTTAGCGATGTCGCGACGCCGGCTGTGACAATGGCAATGGCTCCTTTCTCAAACTAATCGTATGCTATAGCATCTCATTGTACCGAATGTCTCCCAGTTCATTTTTCACGTGATTGGTTCGTGCCGACAAGGATTTCGAGCGATCCGAACCCGAAGATCAACCGGATCCAATTCCGGCCGGCAACCCGATCGAATATTCCGTTTTATTGAATCTGTCTGCGCAGTTTCCGGCACGCCATTGCCACGAGCCGCCGTGCCGCTTCGCGATCAATTCTGACGGAGCCGTTTAGCCGGCGATGTAACAAACTCGACTCGACGTGCGGGGAATTGCATTACGGCCTGCAGCCGGCTGAAATATTCAACGAAACTCGAGTTCGCACCCCGCCGCGGTTAACAGGGTATTTTTATGCAGCGAGGCTGCCGCGAATCGCCGATGCGCTGCGTTCGACGGAATTCGAATTTAAATCCGGCGAGATGGACGGAACTTCGCGCTGCGAAACTTGGTCACAAGCGATTGCGACCATGTTCGCCGAGCGATTAGTTCGACTCGCGACGTCCGAGACTTTTCGACGCTTTTTTTTATCGATTGCTGAAACGATCGCGAACACTGCTCGAGTTTCGGGGGAGAAAATCGCGCGCGGAAGATTTCGAGCGGATCGCGGCTCCGTCAGAATTCGAGAGCTCGCTCTCGGGGCGACGATTCGAGGATCGCGCTTCGAGCCCGCAGAGCCGACCTACGCTTAAAACTAGACGCCCGACGCGCGCTCGCGAACGTCCGGACCCAGTCGGATATCACCGCGAGCGATCGAGCAACGAGCACACCTGGATAACGGAGGCAACGTTGACGAGCGCGGTCGAGCGGCGCGCTTACATCTAGCAGAGATTAGCGACGAACAGCCGACCAGCCTGCTAGCCCCCAGCGAACCGTTTCGAATGTTGAAAGTAGCGTGGAAAAGTAAAAGAAAAGGGCGACAGAATGTAAAATCAGAGTCGGGCCGGGCTGGTCGCCTGTTGATCGAGCGGGAGGCGCGCGCGCGCGATAAGCTCGCGTGCGGCTCTCGCGTGTTCCTGTAAAGAAGTACATTGTGTATAAATGAATTAATGGCGATGTATACATATATATATGTATGTATATATATATATAAGTATAAGAATGTTCATGCACACCTCAATCTTTCTGCCCTCAACCACGGTGCCGTGTAGCCTCTCACGTGCCCGGTCCGCGTCAGCACTATTTGCGAATGTTACAAAACCGAATCCCTGCATGCAAGGACAGACAAAACAACATGCATTAAACTCAACTTACAGACTGCCAGCGCTCGGCAAACGACTGGCCGACCCGACATTTCGTGCTCCCCTCCCCCGAATTTAGAAAGTTGCCCGCTTCGAACAACGGGAACCAAAGGACCCTGCCGATGCCGCAGAGTTGGCGGGAGAACTGGGACTAGTGGATGACTGTCGAGGGACTATCGAGGTTTATCGAGGGTTTTTAAGGGGTGCGACACGCGCGTGTCGCGTTCGTCGTTTATATCGACGCGTTCCCATTCGATATTCCGCGACCGGACGCGCTCTCTTACCGGACTGTACGCTTCTCGACTCTCCTCCGAGTTTTTGAACTTCGCCCACCGCCCTTCGCGCTCTCGACCTTTTCAACCCTTCCGCCGGCCTTTCAGCCCCGAGGCCGTTCCCCCGTTTATCCCTCGGACGCACAATGGCCGTCTGGCCGCTAATTAATTCTCGAGATCGCGGCTCGAGACGCGACGAAACTTCCCCTTCGACATCCAGCGCCGCGAAATTTCTCGAGACCTCGCGCAACGACTTTTCGAGAAACGGTGGACGCGGTTAATAATTCGCGAGAGCTGCGACGGAGTTTCTTTGACCGCCGGAGAACGTTCGAGGCTGTTTGAGCAAGGACCTGCACGCGCGAGCAGACGCGAGCGCGTTCCCCGGCTCGCGGCGGAGGTAACGAAGTTAGGGAGCATCGGTGGCGTTCGAATAGGGGAGAGTTGGGGGAGGGAGAAGCGACGCGCTTCTTTAGCACGATTTACCACTGCGAAATGTCGGTTTTGCCAGCGGCTTTGCGAGCGCGTCATACTGCTTACGGAGACGCACCAAACAACGTGCAACAAATAAGTAAATATAAAATCATGGTAAGAAATCATGGTCATGGTCACATTAATCATCTCATTATCATATCATATCATATCGTGTCATGTCATCATGGTCATCGTCATATCATTAAAGACTTCTTGCTTGTACCGAGAGGTGCGTGTACGAGAAAAAGAAAATGAAAGTATGAGAAGAGGGTTAGTAGAGTGGCGGATGGAGAAGGAACGGCTGGGAATTTTCTGTAATACGTTTCCGGGTGTGTGCGTGTGTCTCTCTGTGTGTGTGTGTGTGTATGTACGCGTGTGCTTGAACCCAGAACAGCGGCTCGAGAAAACGGTCTCCGATCCACCTTTCTGCGAGGACGCGAGCTGTTCCGATGGAAACCCAGAAGAAGCTACTGTACATCGTCCGGCATTCCCGCAGAAATTTCGCGGAATGCCGCGATTCTTCGTCGCACGGATTGATCAGAGTTTCGCGTAGGCGGGCGAGGGGGAGTCGTTCGAGTAATCGATTCCCGCTGCCCCGTGCCCCGTTCGGCTTTTGGGAACGAAATCGTGTTAGAGCCAAATCAAATCGACATCCTGGAAGAACGAAAGCGGAGAGTGCAAAGTTGCCGTGGACACCCGACCTGATCCAACGCCCGGGGACCCTGTTTCCCCATTTAAGGGCATCGTAATTCGTTCGATTGGCTGGAGCAGGGAGGGCTGCGGCACCTAATCCGGCGGCGGATGTAATGGAATCGACGCGATGGCGGCTCGATTGAATATCGAGGCCTGGCTTCGAATAATTGAGCTGCGATTTCCCCGAGTTTCGCTGATTAATTAGAGCCCGGTTAATCGCGACGGAGGCTGGAAGAACGCCGAGAACACCTTTCGAGGAATTCACGCCTCGGCCGACCTCGCGGATTGATTTAGAGGACCTATGGAGGTTCGCAGATTTTTAAGAAGAGTTACTCGACCGAAATATTGTTTCAACCCCTTGCCGTACCATTTTCTTTGTAGTTGCAAAGTTTTTCGATTATGATCATTTTTGCGAGGAAAAGATATATAATTTATATCAATTATATTAAGCATCGCTTGCTTTCCTTAATAAATTATTAAGGTAATTTCCTCGATGCAACGAGAAAGAAGATTCAAATTTTCTTTTGATAAATCATTGACAGACGAATATTATTAGACCACCAAAATTTTCACAAAATCAAAGCAATTTAATTAATTAAA
>CM052150.1:1825627-1849157 GCA_028455555.1 Augochlorella aurata
GCGTGAAAAATGCCGCGGAAAGAATCAGCCTTGTCTCGTTAGGCTCGCGGAAAAATTTGATCGATGCCCCTCGCCAGCCGGGGAAATCGTGGAAATGTCCCGGGAAGTTGCAGGAACGATTTGCCTTGTGATTCCTGTCGGACGTGTTACGGGATGGCTCGTCAGCGGAATTACGGATCTCTAGGCTAGGCGCGTTTTCTCGGCAAATTGCGAGCTTTATGAAAACCACGCGACTGCGTTATTAGGATTTTCAATAGTCCAATGCACGGTAGAACGGCTCGCGTTAAATCGAGTTTCTTGCAATCGGATCGTTCCGGAGCGCCAGACGACCCAATTAGTCGGCCGTTCGGACAACGCGGAAGTTGGAGCAGCGTTTGCGGCGCTGCACGGGCAAGCGTGAACGCAAACGGAACCGATAAGCTTCCCGCGGAAGCGTTTGCAAGATCGCCGCAGGATCTCGGGGACTCGAGCCTCGATCCCCGAACTTCCCGGGGCGTGAACATCTCGGAGCGCCTCGGATATTATTTCGATTAGAATTCCGCGCGGTCCGCGTTCGGGATCGGCGATTGTTTATCTTGGCGCGGCGAGCTCCGAGCGGATTTCGCGAATTCCTCGGCTCGAAATAATTTCCCTCTAATTGGTATACGAGCGTTCCGACGATCGTGAAATTGTTCCGCGCGAGCGACTCCGCCGAAGAGCCGGCGAAACATGGAACAGCCGGAATAAAAAGAGGAGACCGGATCCTCGGCAATTTCGTTCAATTAAACGGTGCGCGATCCGCCTCGATTTCGAGAGGAGCGCGACGCGGCGCGGTCGAAATTGCATCGGACGGAGGGAGACGCGGGACCCGGGAATTCCCTTTATTGTCGCGCGGATTTTTTTCAATGGACCCTCCTCTCGAGCCGACGCGACCGGAATAATTCAAATGTAATCGAATGCAGTCGGGTGGAATCACTCCGTTGTTCCGATATTTACGCCCCGTAAATACGGACGGCCGCGACCGGAATCGATTACCATCGAGTCGCAGCAATTCGAATTCTAAGAAGCAGACCGGCCATCAAAGGCGGCCACGTCGCTAACAAAACGTTTTGTCCAGTTAGGAGGGCGATGCTTGCTCTCGATTCGGAAGAAACGCTCGTCATTCGCGTTTGGTATTGCGAGTCCCGCTTAGGAACTATGCGCCATTATAACGGCTTTCGCGGATGTCGTATTATAATGCGCTACGGTCAATTCTATCATCGATTATTAACACTTTACCAACCGGTCATTTCCCTGTTTTGGCTTAAACCTTCCCGCACAAATTATTATATTATTATATTATATTACTTATATTTTCTTTTGCTTATAAAACTTAATTAAAAACTTAGTTAAATATAATATGTTATGTATAATATGGGAGCTTACAGTAGTACAATCTAACACTTTTACCTCAATAATAGATAACAAATTATTGGTAAAAAGCACATTTATAGGCTACCGGTCGGTAAAGTGTTAAAGTTAACCCATTTGCATCCAAGCGCAGAATATTCCGCGCGCCACGTCTGTTTCTTAATTGTTACTTTCGAAGAGAGACGGTCTCCAAATGCCATATTTGCGAGGTAGCATTACGTATTGATCATTTCAAAGAATATCAGGAAGAGTAATTTAATTAAATTTTCATTGTATTCTAAATAATTTTATTTCACATATAAGAAAAATATTTGTTTTTTCTTTATTTGTAAAAAAAATAAAATGAGATATTTGAGGTATAATATTGTGTATTACTCGTTTTAGACACTGTATTTTTGATAAAAGCCATAAATTTTTTCAACGTCGCTTTCATACCCATGTGTCCAAGAGCGCGCGGTGATACGGGTCAGTCGTCCGTTCTTCGGTTCGGATTTTTAAGCAATGCTGCCAAAGTAGACCGATGATGCAAATAGGTTAAAGTTAAATATGTTAGAGAAAAATTATAATTTCGAAAACTTTATTGCAACGTGTTATTGCAATGTCACACATTGCAGTATCGTCTACGCGTAATTCGCGTCGAACTCTGTCCTACAGAGGAATAACCCCGCGCAAGATTCAGCCGTGTCCAAGAGGTTAGAGAAATCATCGGACTCTCAACGCCGCCGAATGACTATTTTCGCCTCGGAAATTACGCAGAAGCAGCCGCCGCGCCGCGGCGTCCGTTCGAATAACAGTTTCAAGAAGAGGTTCGCGTGGCCCGGCGTTAATTTGCGTGCGCTAAGTGGACTGAACGGGGAACGGCTGCAGCTTCACGAGCCGCTGACTACTCGGCGCCGGTTAATTAACCGGACGAGCCGCGGACAAAGGAACCGCTCGGTCCGGAACAGCGACATTGTTCGGAACTCTTCGCGCTCGGTTCAACGGCCCGGCCCGAAATCCATAGTCCGTGGGACGGGGTTAATTGGATGCGATCGCCTCTCGCAGGCCGGCCCGGAAATCGCGAGACCGAGCGATTCGGCGTTCCGAGAGACGCCGAAATTTCAACGGAACCGTCTCGACGGTTCCTCGTTTGTGCCGCGTCGAAGAGGAACGCTGACTTCCTGTTGGAACGAACGGGGCATCTTCGCGAACGGTTTCGGCCCGCCTCGAGCATGACGGTTCCAAGAGGAATTAACGAGGCGGAGTGGTCGCCGACGCGGCGCGAACCTCTGCGGAATTCGTCCGGCCGCTAAATAGAATCAACCAACGGAATTACTTTAATTAGCGCGGCTAATTAGGCCGCCGGCTCGCGAGTCGCGGTAATTGCCGCAGCGAGGCGAGGCGAGGCGAGGCGGCGAGTTATCGCGGCCGCTGTGCCGGCTCTTGGCCGCGCGCCGAATAAATCCGGATCGTTTCCCCGACCCGACTCGGTCCTCCGCTCGCTCGAGCGTGTTGGAAAAACGGCGCGAATCGCTCCGAGCAAGCCTCCGCTCTCCTCGCTCCGAGGAAACTGCACGGAAGGAATACGATGCGCATCGACCCGTTACGAGGCTTTGCGACGCGTCGCCGAATAAACTCATCGTGCTTTCAGAGCTCGCTGTCGACAAATTCCATCAATTCGCTCGCGTCCCTCCAGCTGTGTTCGTCGCGTCACGCTCGCAGCACCACTTGCCAACTGCCGATCATAAACTGAACATTTCGGCGCGATGGGGACGATCCGAGACTTTTGTATTCTACGGTTTTGTATTCTTTCTACGGTACGTTTCAGAAACACTGGACTCGGTTTTAGTTTCTCTATCTTCGTTTAAACGGTGTGAAAGGACGTTTTAGATAATAATACATCGTATTCTGGACAGAGCGACTCGATGCCGGTACAGGATCATTCGAATGCAAATCTTTCCGTTCGCTGGAACCGTTTCTTCGCTGTTATTTTAACCCTTTCGCTACGCGGTCCGCCGAAGCGCGGACACTGGAATGGACGTTGTTTATCTTGGAAGAGGAGGGACTTCTCTTTAAAACAATACGCTCGTAATTTCTGCAGGAAAGATATAAACTTGTTTAATTGATATAAATAGTCTGATTAACAATAGTGGAAGAATAATAATTAATAATCCAATTCATTGTAACGCGGATGCCGGATATATCCGGCGATCTTCTCCCCGGGCTATCGCGTGGAAGCCGAATACATCCGACGTTAGAAGCGAAAGAGTTACAGCTCTGTCCTAGATCGAGGAACGATTTTTAAATACGAGCAACGTCCATCTGTCGAACGAGACTACGCATCGGTCGCGCAATTCAGCAGGAAAATCAATCGTCGAGGGGGTCAAGGCCGCGACGAGCCGGCGAATACAAAGTCAATCGATCGGAAAGTGTATCCGAAGGATGCTGCCGCATCGACATCCGGAATCCTAAACTCTCGACAGAAACAGAAACACTTTCCTCGGGGCTCGGTCGACCTCCTCGTAATCGCGTTCACCGCGTCAGAGCTCTCTCCCTCCGGGCTCTTTCGGTCTGTTTTTCGGGCTGTACGTGGCTGGAATGATCGAGGAGGCCGTACGTGACCAGGCGCTCTCTGGATCTGTTCGCAGAAAACGACGGGCGCGCGCTTCCATCGTTGGATCTATTCTACTTCCGTGTTCGGCGAGGACCAGCCGCGATTTCGACGCCAGGCCGCCACAAAGACGACACGCGCGAACAAAGAATCCGGACTTGTACACGCCGACGCGCCGCTGCGGTTTCCAGAGGACAATCAACGCGGCGTGACCTCGGTTTTACGGGGTCGTGTTCCGCCGGTGCATCCGCCGGAAGAGCGGCGGTCCCCTCGCAGTCAAGTGCACGGGGAATGTCAACGAGCGGCACTCGCATCGATGCCGTTCCGATCGCCCGTTAGGCGATGCTGCGAGTTGCGGTCACGGTTCGTATAAAATTTAGTAGCTACGGCGAATCTCGAGCCGATTTCGTTTATTCGGAAACTTGGGATCTAGAGATGGTCGTCGTTGCGAGCGGATTTTCCGTGGATTTTCAATACGTGTGGCAAGAATCGAGCGATTAACTTCAAGTTAGACACTAAGTCGAACTTTGTTCAAGGTTCGAACGTCTTTGTGCCGTTTGGAATATATAAATCTATATAGAATTGTTAACCCTAGAGCGACCCCCTTCCATCTCTCGGTATAAGTGACATTGCAGAGTCGAGGGTGACTCAAGATAAAATCTTATTTATTATTTTCAAAATATAAAATATGAAGCACGGTATCAGTTAACACTTTGCCGGCTGCTTATTTCTCGCATCGCCTTTACGCCGGCGAATTACTGAGACCGAGAGAAGCGAATCCTAAAGTTAAGCAATAAAGTATGCGTTCTCTCGGCAGGAAAATTAATTTACGTCTAAATTGCATACCAATTTAGTTAGTCAAAAAATCCTAAGCTCAAAAATATTAGTGCTGGGCACTTACAAGCATCGACGCTGCGCTGAGCCGATGTCACGCGTACGTGACGCCGGCCGATAACCGTTGGCGAGAAGAAGTCACGCCAGCGTGACAGCGGCCGGCAAAGTGATAACTCTAGAGCGACCCCCTTCCATTTCTCAGTATAAGTGACATTGCAGAGTCGCGACTCAAAATAAAATCTTATTTATTATTCTCAAAATATAAAAAATGAAGCACAGTATCAGTTAAGAGGATAAGCAGCAGCTCGGTTCTAGGGTTAATATTCTGATCAACCGAGCTCACTCATCTCCCCAGTTTATTTTCCAACCGGTTACTTGTTGGACAACGATGCACGACCAATCTCGATCAACGTAGACTACGACTCGTTGCCGAATCGACGGATAACTGCAATAGATACTCACGATAGCCTGTTGATCGACGCCATTTGGAGGTGGGGGCGGACTGAAACTGGCCGCGGTGGGTGCACCGGGGGCTGTAGGATGTGGAGCACCAGCTGGCGGTGGTACTTGAGGCCCACTGGGTGGCGGCTGCTGAGGTGCACCACTGTCTTCTTGTTTGACAGGCACTGGCGGAGGTGGCTTCACTTCACCGGCTGCTCCAGCCGCCCCGACGACACCCGCTACGCCGTTCACCGGCGGGGGGAAGACACCCCCACCGTAGGGCGCAGCCATGCCTGTCTGCACCATGTGCTGCAAAAGAGAAACGCTTTCGTTTAGTCCTGACAC
Organism: Augochlorella aurata; assembly: GCA_028455555.1. Classification (NCBI taxonomy): domain Eukaryota; kingdom Metazoa; phylum Arthropoda; class Insecta; order Hymenoptera; family Halictidae; genus Augochlorella; species Augochlorella aurata. The sequence goes on from CM052150.1 coordinate 1,831,227, forward strand.
ATCCAGGTTCGACAGCGCGGGCATTAAAGTGTCCCGATCCCAATTTCAATCCCGGTACCGGAGCGTTTTATCGCGAGTCTATCCTCGAAGGGCTGACAGATATTTGCCGTGCCGACTCGACCGGGCTTAGTCGGTCACCATTGTGCGAAGGTACCTTTGGTAAATCTAGGGCGATGCTTCTTTCCACAGGGCATCTTTATTATTACACTTTGTCATTTATTTTTTGGGTATTGTTGTGGATTCATCGTATTTCTTTCTTATGATTAAGATTGTTATTGCATATTCTTTCGTTGCTATTATGTATTGCTTCGTTGTGATTGTTATTATAATATTGTTATTTATGATTATTATTACATTATCATTATTATTATTATTTTTATTGGTTTGATTACCACTGTTATTATTAATATTATTATAACTAGCATTATACTGCTATTACCGTCGCAATTATTATTATAATTACGAACTGTTAGAGTTATTAGATGTAATTGCCGTTGTAATAAGTTAACGACTAGCTGATCGGTTCTGGGACCAAAATGGCGATTCTCTACGCTCTGAAGAAAGCAACCAGACTGTTTAAAAAATGAAACAAGGTCCGACGCGTTTGCGTCATTCTTCTATCTCCGCATTCGCGAAGCAAACTGCAACGAACCATTACGTGACAGTATCTTTATATTATATTTCATCAGTGTTATCAGAATGGCTTTGTCTAAACGCCAAGATTCCCGAATTATTTCGGGAATTATCCCGATTACCTAAAGGTTTCGCCCTCCTCGATGATTCGAACCCTCGACCGCCAAAATCCCCAAGACTGCCGAACATCCGAGCACCGAAATGCTCATCGAAATCTTCCTAATCGATGAAACGGCGAAACGTCGAGCAACGAAGAAACGCTTCGTGCCTAGCCAACGATAAGAGCTCGAATATCCGGCAGCCGACAAACCCGTCCAGCCGACTATCCACTCGCATAAACGCCTAACTGGCGGTTAGCAACTGTTATGCTGTGAAACGAGCGGCGTGCCTGCATAAGAATCTCAAGTACGTTCGAATCGATCTCGCATAAGTGAAACTCGGAAATAAATATTTCGTTTCCCGAACAAACAACTGGGCCGACGTTTTTGCATTTCAGATGTGACGAGCGAACAGCCCGATGATTTGTGCCCGCGTGCATTCCGCGGCACACCGAGCCGCGCTAGATACACTCGATGATACGCCGCGCCGGCATCGGCCGCTGCTCGCCGCGCGACGCCGCTCGACGCCGCGGCGGGCTAGCCGCAAATCATTTCGCGTGTTGCACGCGGACCGATTAGCGACATGCTATAGGAACCCTCCTCCTCGCGCCGCGTTCTGCTCGCCATTCGGCCAGGAATCCGCAGAAAAACCATCCCAGCTAAACTATCGCGAGGCTGTTCCTGCGTTTATTTCTGAACGAATTCTTCGTTGACGGCCGAGCCCCGCGATCCTGGGAACGCGATCGACGTCTCGTTCGATCCTCTACCCGAAATGCAATGGAGGGGATGGGAGATGGAGAGGATGCAATGGAGATAATCGGTCGAAGGCTCCGGTTGAAAGAGATTATTCATTTTGCTCGGCCGCTGCTAGGGAAGCCTAGTGGACGCTTTAACCCTTTCGGTACGAGCGCTGGATATATCCGGAATTATATTATATTTTACCGACGTATTAGATGAGGATCATATTGAAAATATATTTTGCATATACGAATAAAACTATATATATATAAAATTATTTAACGCTTAGAGAATCTTTATACAAAGGAGGACTGACCATGTGCTAAGAGCAAATTCTCGGCGCGGCACCTCGTACAGTGGAAGTGTCATGGCGGACATAGCGCTCGTACCGAAAGGGTTAATTCGCGACGCCTGATTGCGATCTTTGATACCTTTATTCGACAAACTTTCAGTCAAAACACGCGACGAATCGGTCCTGAGAAGAATTTCATCGTTTCTGTCGCGCTAGAAGGAAAATAAAGAGGATGGTACCCCTCGCGTCGACTAGATCACTCGCTCGAAAACGTCTATCTTGAGAAATTAGCTGAAAAGCATCGCTCGAGGCTCGGAGCCTAGAGGGCCGAAGAAACCCTCGAAGCATTCCTGGCCGAAAGTTGAGCCCGGATATATTGTAGCATTCTTAGCACCCACTCATCCGATGGGCCGAAAGCGATTGATAGCTAATTATTATATTTGGATCTTTTTTGACTGACTATTTCTATATGTATATATTTATTATTGTTTCACTTGTTGACATTATGTTATTATTTTCTTTTAAACTATTTATTCTAAAATACCAAGAATTAGCGACTATATTACCATCATTGTTTATGTTTATATTTATCTATTTATTATATATTTATTTTGTATTGTTAGCCTATGTTGTATACTTGAAGCTGTTGCTACTTGATTCGTTTAATTTATATATCTATTTGAATTAGCGCGCGCAGAAAGCGATATTATTGTATTTACCCCCGGGAGAGTCATGTGATCCCGAGGGAACATGTATTGAAAATAAATATCATAGTATCCATTCTTAGCGGTGTATCGTCGCGAATGCTATACCGCGAGCGCCCGCGTGAGCTCGATCGCGTGGATCCAGAAACCGAGCCGATTTCTCAGCGGCCGCGATAGAAGCAGCCGTGACAGGCCGGCGCTCGCGCGGGACAGTTTACAGATGGTTCGTCCGGTCCGACCGTCTCTCGCGATTGTTCCGGAATACCGGAGGGGCGGTTACCTCGAGGAAGGAACACGGCTCGAGACGGGAAGTGGAAGTTCGCGGAGCAGCCATTCGTTACGCTTGCCATGCAATTTTTCTGAAAACTCGATTCCAGTTCGGCGAGCGGCCGCGCCGCTCGACCGCTCGTTTCTTATTTACGGAGCTCCGCGGGAAATCGTTTCCGCTTAAAGTTTCACGGCACGGAACGACGCTGCCAGCGATCGGACATCGGCCGGGAATCCCATCTGGACGTACGCGATATCGGACGTTCGATTCGGCTCGCAGGAATTGGAATCCTAGCGGAGCGGATCGGGGCTGCCCGCTTCCGAACGGATTCGACAGATTAGACGGAAAGGATTCCGGCCCGGAGGTAGACGGGGCGGCCGTGGTAGGAGAGCCGGGAGAACTCGTTTCGACGCGTCGCAGTGTCCTAACTTCTCGTTAACCTACGGCAGCCGAAACGAGGTCCTGTAATCCGCGCGAATCCGCGCGGATCCTCGCTGCCAGATTATGATCCACTTTCGCGTCAAGCAAACTATTCGACGAACGCTTTGGACCGCGCGAGATCGATGAAATTAATGTCGCTCGCTTCCTGGTCCTTTGGCCAGATTTCGGCTGTTTCGGTAACCGGTTTAGCTACCCTAAACGCTGAGGATTGCCATAGCATTTACGCGGGGGGCCATGGGCCTTTGAAATTGGCTACGGTGAGGGCCTAGCACCCGTGCTTCGGAAATCGGCATTTCCGATCGTCCCAGGCTCTCATGCTTTAGTACTATTGCCCTGCCATAAATGCATTACTTAGCTTGCATATTCCTTCGATAATAATTGATAATTTAATATAAAACGTTGATAAATATGACGTATATTTACATTGAGAGACTTCTGAGATCTATACTTCTTTCCTAGCCAAAGGGTTGACATCCGAGGAATCGGTTCTAAAACCAATCCGCAGCCGACGGACTCGACGAGGTCGCGTAATCGAGAAGAGCGCATTCTCCGCGAGCACAAAGGCGCGCGCGTTTCGAGAAAGAAGAATTTCGGGGGAAGGAAAATAAAGAGTTTCCCCACGATCTTCGGGAGAAAGCCGGCGCGTCCTGCCGAGTTTCCCATCGCCTGCCGAGAGCCCCGGAGGATCGAGCAGGGTCGAGGACGGCGACGAGAAAGAAGAAGAAGGGGTCTAACGAGCCAGCCGGCCGAGGAGAATAAAAGTTGGAGGACGGAAGGTAGGGATCGCCGAGGGAATAGGGACGAAAACAATGGTCGAGAGGGAATCTCCCTCGACGCGGCCGGCAGGAAGACGCGCGAAGAATGGACGAGCCGGCCGAGGCGGCAGAAAAGGGATCGCCCAGCCGCGCCGCGCCGGGATGAATAAGCGAGCGCACGGGACCCGGCCACGGGGAATCCGCGCGACTCTCTCCGCGCGTCTTATCTCGCTGCCGAGCGGATTCATCGGCTGAGATAGAGCGCAGGGAACGGATGCGATCCCACGACCCAATTACCGCGGGCCGACTCTGTGTGTCATCGGGCTAACCCAGTTCCCGGCGATCCCTTTGTCCGCGGCTGAAGGGATAACGCCGTTCAAAAGAGCCTGCGATCTGGGGACCCGAGGCTGACGCGGGATGCGGATGAAGAGTTAGACGATCTGGACGACGCAGACAAGAGAGACGACCTGGACGCCGATTTCTGCGCCGCGCCGTTTCGCGAGCGAGAACTTTTCGGTTAGGCTATTGCCGTTTTAGTCATGCAAAATCGTCGTTGGAAGGTTTTCGTTACGCCCTCGCGGGACGGTTGCTTTGTTCTGTATGTGTACGACTTACTCCGTCAACGACTATTGACGGAGACGAATGCAGACGCATTCTCTAAGTCTTTATTAACCCTTGCCTTATAATATCGCGTCAGACTCGTTACGAGGATTAGGAACATCGCCTTTCAAATCAAAGTTAGATTCTACTCATCCAACATTAATATTTAAACATCGAAGCAAGGCTCGCATGTGATAAATATAAATGTTCACTTTGACGTAGGAATTTATTATTAACAAACAAAGGCGAGTCGACGCAGACGGCAGCGCGATCGCTGGAAAGACGAGCCGTCGACAACCGAGGCTAAAGAGGCTCGCCTTTCAACGAGAACGGTTACCGTTGGGTATAAAAGAGTTGCTTAAATACATAAGAGTTAAATAAAAAATTGGCAGTGCGCCAGCTTGGAGGTCAGTGGCGGAAAATAGCCTGGGTACTACTGCCATGTGATCGAAATTTTCAGCTATCCCGAATTAGCGTGTCGTAGGATGGCAGAAGAGGATCCCGTTAAACCTCGGCGGATTGTTCTACGCGGTAATCTAAATGGAACTGTTTTCGCCAGGAAGAAACTGGGCCCTGAACAAAGAGCATCCTACTACGGTTTGATTTTGCAATGCTTTCGGGTCCCAGCCGGGCCCCGGTCGCGACCTCCCGCGAAACAACGCGGAGGGCCGAGGGATGGGCTTCCGTGACCCGCGGGTCGCCGAGGAAGTTGGCGCCTCCGATTCGAACCGTTCCTCCCCGCCGTTATCGACGGAGCCACGGATAAAGCAGGGAACCCCTTACCGGTCGAGGTTGGAGCAGATATCAGGCAGTGACCGGGGCGAACGCGGGAGGGACTGCCGTGCCCCGTCGGGCGCCGCGCCGCGCCTCGCCTCGCCGCGCCGAGCACTGCGTTTCCGCCATTGAGATCGCGCGGCGGAGACGCCTCGGCGCGGTATTGACGTACAACGCTTCTGACTTCTAACTCTGACGATCCGGTGACGCAATGCCGACGCGGCTGCTAAAACGCGATGACGTAACGGCGTCAAGATGCATTATTGGCGGAGGCGAGGGCGAGAACTGCGGCTCGGCAGGGTCGCGGGGTCGCGGGGTCGCGGGTCGAGGGTAACATCGTTGCAGAAAATGGCTTCCCTCTTCACTGAATGAACGGGCTCGCCGCAACGTTTGATTTAATGGGATTCGAGGAATCGTAGCTGCCCGACGCTCCGATGCGGAGATTCATCGAGCGACCGCACCGGCGCGTTTCTATTCGAGGGACGGTCGCCGGACAGTCGGAGGTCGACGTCGACGGCGTTCTTTCTTCTCCTTTGTCGCTCGCATCGGCTGCCTTCGCGAGAGGGCACGCCTTTTTTAGCGGCCGTCTACGGCGCTGTTCACGGTGGACGAGCAACGCGAACGATCAAAGCACTTTGTTTGTACCGTGCGCTACATGTCCGGCCGCTTTGCTGCCCGAGAAGTGTCCGGAAATTACGCGCGCCCCGCCCCGCCCCCTGGCTGGATCGTTGAATCCGTTCCGCGCCTGGCCCACCTGCTCGCCATCCGCGCTTTCGCCGCCCGCGCGGACTCCCAAGATGCCTGGAGTCTGTCCATTGTCCAGCAAGTTCCTAATCCATCGAACTCGCGACGTAAAAATCGAGCGGTCGACGTAAAAATCGGTGCGTCTGCTTTTCGAAAGACGATCGGTCACCGTGGTCCGCGTCTGAGACGTTAAAAATGCACCGCTCGTCTCGTCGATTCTACTTGAAGGGACCGCTTTGTTCGGGGATATGATCGAGATAGGCGAGGGTTCCGAGAATCGCGTGGCAGCCATCGGGAATAAGTGAAACGGAGAAAGGATTCGGTTCCAAGAAACGGTGGAGACAACCCTCTGAATATTAACGCCTTGCTTACCGGAAGCCCATCAGCAGGCTCCTCGATGCACGAGCTACGTCCCCGGGATGTCTAATATCTTTCTCCGGCGCTGGAAAGGTCGCCTCAGAGTTCTTCGAGTGCCAGCCTAGAATTCCAATTCCGATTGGCGGGGAAAAAAGTCGGCGGGAATCCTTGGACCCGAGTCCTTGGCCGAAAAAGCTACGCGAAACGCGAGGGGCCAGCGCCCGACCCAAAGGAAATTTCGCAGCGCGTTCAGCCGTGGATAACGCGGCCTGCCATAAACGCACATAGCTCGCCTATCGCGGTGGCGCGATACCAGACGAGGACGCGTCGATAACCCGACTAGACACCCGAATGTTCTATCGCGGCACCGGCGGCTGGAGAGTCGTACGAGTTCCGCTATCCGCGGCACGAAAATCCGAGATTGACTCGGATCCGCAGTGCGCCGGGCGTCGCGACGCTTTGGGACGTGTTGGAAGATCACAGCCGTCTTCCATGTTGCTCATAATTCGACTAGAATGAGGCGCGCATCCGCCGCGCTTCCCAGGCGGGACGAGACGCGACGCCAAGTGACGCGAAGCGAATATCTAATACGACCGCTGCCTTTGGAATTAAGCTCGCGCTGCCAGAGTTTACGGACGTACTCAAGGACTTTGCGAAGGAGCTGTCTTCGAAGAGTATACCTCGCTTGCTTCGACTGCTAAAAATCGCTCGCAGGCTGGGAGGAGTCGTTTTTCTGGACACCTTGGTCCTCAGTTAACCCTTTCGCTGCGGAGCGCACAGAAAAGAAGTGCTCTCTCCGCAGCCGGCGCGATCATAGAAGGTTGTCCGCATGGATAACACAATACGCTAGTTTTTAATTGTGCCCATTGATAGGGACACAATTTATGGATAAAATTATTTGATTATCCTTAAGGAATTAATGGCCATTATTTTTCAGTTATTCAAAACAAATGCACGGCGTCTATAGGCGCTTGTTCGCTCAGGAGAAGCGTCTATACTTGAGCGCCTATAGGCGCTGTTCGCGGCGAAAGGGTTAAGAAATCGCCTTGCTAAGGATACTTCATATCCGATATCACAGATTGAGCCAAGAACTTTCAAACGCCGAGGAACCGAAAGCTGAAAAACTGGCAAAATGGCTTAAAGCTTTCCATGTAGGATCATTTTCCAAGGGACCGGCCAAGTTCAGGCTGGCAAAGTTAGCTCGACGAGCTCGTCTCGCGTCGCGAACGCGTTTCCGAGGTTCGGCTGGAGTTGCGTCGCCGGCAAACGGCGCGCCGGTTTCGCGTCAGAGACGGAGCTGTTCCGCGACGGAATAAATTTCCCCGGGCAAAGTAAGAGAGCCGCGCGGCGGCATTAATAAATTAGCATCGCAAGCACGCGCTAAATTTCCACTTAACGAGCCGGTTAATGGGCCCGGGCGACTCGTTAGTTGCGCCGTGTTGTGGCCGCAATTAAACGGCGCGCGATAAACCCTGATCGCCGCCGACATCGAATTCCTTCGGCTAGGACGCTCGGACATTTTTCAACGGCCCCGCTCCTTTGTTCCGCGACGGACCGAGCGGCCGCGTCTTCCGGGCGAGCGAGGTCGTCGGGCAATTAACGCTTCCTTCCGCGCCGGCGCTTTAAACCCGAACCAGCAATTGCAATTTGTGACAGTGATTACGCTGCGACGGTATCCGCGTTATCTATGTCGGATGGTAATTGAGCTATTACCAGCCAGTGTGTTCCGGGACGCGGGGAGGCGGGAGCGCGGCACCGTTACGGCAGGGGTCGGCGGGACGGTCTATGGTATCTGGCTATCAGGATCTATGGACGGTTTCTCGGTTTTTGGGCGTCGATGCCTCGATTCCTCGCGTTCCCGGCGCCTCGGGCTCCCACCCTCCGAGATCCTAGCCGGCTTCCAAGGCTCCGACCGTTTAAGAGTCGTCGTAATCTTCTAATTCGAATATTTAAGGCGATATTATCCCGGATCCTACATAATTGCAGTCCTCGGCGCGCCTCTCAGCCGGCTATCTCGGGGCTCGCACAGCATATTGCAGGGTTCGTGCGCCGACTGCGAGATATCTAACCGTTCCAGCACGCAGACACGCATTAGCATTCGCGTTCCTGGGTCCCGGTCCCGAGCCGGTCCCGCCGCGCGCTTTCTTCGAACGTATCGCGCGTATAAATGCACTCTCATTTTCGTCTGCAGATCCGCCGGCTCAGACAATAAGCGGCTTTCGGTATCTTTCTACGATGCTTCTTCTATCCGGATCCCTTCGGCCCCCTTCGGCCCCCGCCGTCCCGTGTCGCCGCCCTAACCTCCCTCCCGCCCCTGTCCCTTTCTCTTGCCCGCGTCCCTGCTCCCGCGTGCTCTGTCTCCCGGGGTCGTCCGCTATCGATTCCAGGTTTATTCTTGGCGGCCCGGTCGCTTTACCGTCGTCAAAACATCCAGAACACGGGGAAGCGTTCAAGATCCCCTGGCACGAGGCTAAAATCCTTCTTCTTGGCCTCGGACCACGCGCCGACGAAACTTCTTGCTCGGACGGAAGGAGAAAGAAACGGTAAACTTGTAGCCAAACTCAAAGGCAAGACTCCGGCGAAGAGGGATCCTAACGTTTCGATCTCTCTTGTATCCGAATCCCTAAATAACGATGTGAGAACAATCGTCCGAGTCTTTCTGCAGAGATCTGTTTAACACTTTGCCGGCCGCTCATTTCTCGCATCGCCTTTACCGGCGATTTTATACCGCCTTTACCGGCAATTTACCTGGCTGCCGCCGGCGAATTACTGAGACCGAGAGAAGCGAATTCTAAAGTTAAATAATAAATGCGTTCTCTCGGCAGGAAAATTAATTTCCGTCGAAATTGCATACCAATTTAGTTAGCCAAAAAATCCTAAGCTTAAAAATATTTATAAATAAAGTGGAAACATCGACGCTGCGCTGAGTCGATGTCACGCGTACGTGACGCCGGCCGATAACCGTTGGCGAGCAAAAGTCACGCTAGCGTGACAGCGGCCGGCAAAGTGTTAAGCCTAGAGCCACCTCGTGGGGTTGCCGGCAATCCCATAACATTTTTAAATTGTCCGTGTAAATGAATGCTAAAACATTGACATTATTCTTTTCCTCGTAACTCACGCCGTACTTCATATTTTATATTTCAAAACTAACGAATTCAAAAGTTTGACAAGACGGGCAGATTTATTTTTAAACCAATTGTGACATCGAAGTCGGCCGCAATTAAACTCGTGCCGAAAAAGATGGCAACGTCCCTGATGTAAAGTCCTCGTCCAGTCACCAACGGGGCGCTCTAAATATTAGAAAATCCTCGCGCAGATATCCGCCACTCGAGTTTCAAACTTAAGCCCCTCAGTTTCAAAGTAATCTGGGTCCCCGAGTTTCCAGGTATAGAAGTCGCTTAAGAAAACGGGTGACCCACTTCTACGAATTCCTATATTCGCAGCGACGATGACCCGCCCACCCGAACACCGATCCACGGCGAAGCGACGAATCAAAATTCTACTCGGAACTCGGGACGTTTGCACAGCGTCTACGCTCTGAGAAGTCGAAGTTCTACAGCAGGTCCCGGATGGAATCCGCGATATGGCGATCCAGCGATCCAGCGTCTATCGCGAGGCAAGAGAAACGGAAAGCTCGACTCGTGCGTTGCTCGATCGAGGGCCCCGGCCAAAGGGGAATCGAGAATAACGACACCGGGAGAGGAAGTGGCTCGTCTTCGACGCGCCGGTTCACCGCGGGCCGGGTCGGGCCGAGATTAGGCGCAATTCACCGGGCCGGCAATCGCCGGCAATCCTATCGGCGATTTCTCGGCGACTTTTATTAGACGGCGAAATAAATTACAGCCGGTCGGTGAAGCGCTTAATGATTGCAACGAGCTGCAATTCCGTCATATTAGCCGATACGAGGCGCGGCCGGAGCGACCGCGGAGCCTCGAATCCGCCTCGTTTCCCAGTTGTCGCCGTTGCCGGCTGCGAGAACAGTCGACGGATCGCGATTCCATCTCCTCTGTATTATCGAACGCTTCACGGCCGTGGCTGCGGACCGCTTCGTCCGCCAATTTGCCCGAAAATTTCCACGGAATTGCGAGGGAAAACTTCTCGCGGGGCTCGGCCGGTGTTATTGGCTCCCTTATCGCCGCGCTTGGATCGCGTTTACATTAATGGCCGAGCCTCCGAGTTTACGAAACCACGAATCTCGTTTCAGAATATCTTGCAGTCGTCCCGACCAAAGCATCGCGCGGTGGCTCGAGGATTTTCTAGGTTTTTCTTTGAGTTACTTCTCCACGTTTCCTTTAACCCTTTGCGGTCTAGTCGCAGCCTCTACTCTATTTATTTGTTTTTATTTTTACATAGAATTGAAACATATTATTGCGTTAGATATATCTAAACTTTGAAAAAGAATTAATCAAATTGCTTTTCCTACTTGCATAATATATGAAAATTAATTCCGACCAGCATGTCACCTCTATGTATAAACTTAGTACGACAGCAAAGGGTTAATGGAGTGCTGAATGACTCTCCTATGCATCTAAATTGATAGAGTGGACAAAAACTGTGGCAATTTTAAGGCAGTTTCGCGTAGACGTTTTTTCAGAGTTAGTCGAGAAGGGGCGATGCGGCAGGGCCATTCGGAAAGAAGTCAGACAGAATTTTGATGGATACGAGCTCCCGGAACGTTCCGTCGCAATTCAGCCAATTTGTTTCCGCCACGGTTCGACCGTTTCCATTCTCGTCCCCCCTGTCCCCTTTGTCCGCTTTGTCCCTCGCCTTCCACTCCCTCTGCGTGCTCTTCTCTCGCTCCCTGGACCCCCCTCCCCCCGTCTTTCCGTTTCTCTCGGTCTCGTCGCTCGGCAAGTTAAATACTCTAATTCGTATTAATGGATGGCCCGCTGCCAGTGGAACGTTTCTAAAGGGGCTCTTCCCAAGCTGCGAGCCAGAATGGAAGCGTTCACAGAGTACGTTCACACCAATTGACCAGACTCTACCATAGACGCGAGGCGACGGTCCCTGGCTACGTGGATCGCCTCGTCCTCGGACCGACGGCAGAGGTCCTCGATTTAACGCGACCCTTCCGTCCCTCTGACACTGAACCTCCCTCTCTCTCTCACACACACACACGCTCAAACTTTCTATCCATCTACCTCAGTCTCCAGGGACTCCGGAAAATTGTATTTAACTCGCGAGGCCATCGTGATCGATACCCCCGAGACCGAAAACGGGTCAGAAAGGGAGCCGCCACCGCAAACACGTGGACGCTTCTGTTTGGAGACGGCGCTACGCTAACTTCGAGCACTGTCTTATCTCGGAGTTACTCGATATTGGCTCCTCTCGTACCGCAGCCGCGCTCTCGAGAGATCGGAAATTGGCCGAACCGTGCAATTTTTGTTATTTGTCTTATGTGTTGTCTTTTTATTCGTCTCGGGTGTATATTGCGTCGCGAAAACGTTCGAACGTGAGTTATACCGTATAATGAACGAACGACGAATCGCATCTCACGCTCTAAGATCGACTTTCTTCTCGCCAGCTAGCCAAGATAATCCGATAAAGTTATTATTTTGTTTTTCCCGGAGGAGTACCGATGTTCGTCTCGAATAATCTCTCCCAGGTACTCGCCACTGGCCCGACTTTCATCCAATTAAGTCATCGGGACAACTTAATAAACCGAGCTTATTATCTTATTTTCCGAGACGCTCTAATATTCCCGGGGAATATCTTCTTCTCTAGTAGAGTGCCCGCCGCTTGACTCTCTTCCAATTGAATTGCCACGACTTAATAAAAGTTAGTATTTTCTCCGCCGCGAAATTCGCGGGCTGCCACGGGACAGCGGGCGAGAGGATGATGCTCCGGGAGGATGCCGATCGATCGACGCTGCGATGAAAGCGTCTTCTTACGCCGAACGTCGTTAATTGGGATACGAAAGAGTTGATTAATCGACCGGCTTTTGGAAAACTGACCGGTAAGAAGACGAGTGTTGACGGAAAGCGAATCAAACGCTTGCGAAGAAAATAGATGGGTTAACCCTTGCGCTGCGATTCGTGGATTAACATTTGTTCGTTGCCGATAAATTCCTACATTAGGTGGGAAATTTATATTTATTATATAAAGGCAACCTTCGCTTCAATGTTTAAATATTAAACCCTTAATTTATAACAGACTGGTGACGATCATTTCGTACAATTCGATAAATATGAGTGAAGACACTCGAGAAAAAAAATCCTCTTGTTTATTAATTAATTATTAATGACGACGCTAATCAACACAGTTCTGAAAGGAATCGTACTGCAAGGTATTAATGACAGGTGGGTAAAACTTAATTTGAATTTCAGAGATGCGAGTAACGCACACATTTAATAGATTACGTTCCAAATCTGCATACCGAGCCTGACAAGATATTATAAAACAATAGGTTGACGAATCCGAAGAACGTACTCGAATGAAATATGCTTTGAAACTCGGTCAGGAAAGTACTCTTCTAAAGAAACTGTCGTCGAAGACGTTGATCCTCGCCGGAAGAAACGTTTCTCAAAAAACCTGTCAGCAGTGCGACGCTTTCGGGAAAAGGCCGGGACGGCTGGTTCTCGATTTTCCAGCGGGAAAAATTTACAAGCGGATAAATATGCAACGAGAGAGAGAGAGAGAGAGGAGAACTCGGCTCGGCAGAAAATTGAAAATCCCGAGGAAAGTTGTCGAAAGAGGCGTCGAGGCCGGGGGTTTGGCAGCGACTAGGAAGGGCGCGCTGACAGATTATCGGAGCGATAAAAGCGCAGCTCGCGCCATAAATAATTCGTAAGCAGCTCGCTCCGGCCAAGAAAAATTGGTCGCGCGCGATAAAAGGTTAATCCGCGTGGCTAGAGCCGAAATAATTTCAGCTTCCGTCGGTTCGTATTCCAGGATTATCGGTCGTTCACCGTCAGCGTCGGCGTCGGACGGCCATCGTTGCCGTCCACCCCCTGCTTGCGGAAAATGGGAATGGAAATAGCTGGAAAATTCCAGCGCGGTTTGGCCGCGGGTTCGATAAACTGCCGACTCGCTTCTTATTAATATTCGCGCGGCAGCGCGGTCAGAGCGGCGCGATAATTCGCTCGGGGATCGATTTTCCTTAAACTTTAAACATGCGAGGCTCCAATCGAGAGTAATCGACCAGCAGGGCTCTGGTTATCGACCAATTAATGCTATTATTAATCCGATAGCTTTGAGCAAACGGATCGTGCCGGACGCGAACGATGATCGACGATCTTCTCTTCTGCAATTTTAGGTCAAGAAATATTGCAAAACATTTTTGTGCATAACAGAATAGTTCTTTTCATTGTTCTAAGCGTGAAAAGATCGTTGACGGTAGGCAGAATATGCTTGCAATAATTATAACGAGGTTCCGAGGAGCGAGAATTCTATACCTCTGTTCCGTCCGCCGCGCCGAGAGAACTGAAAAACGAATGTCGAAAGCGCACGATGCTGTATGCATACCAGTTGCCAACGGAACAGAGCGAGCGGAGGAGCTTTTGCGCGCGGGTTCTCGCAATCGGTTGGAAAATCCTCCAAAGGTCGGCTTCGCGAACCTTTTCTGTAAAGCGCGGCGAAGAATCCGCGAGCGAAGATCGCGCTTTTATAGTTTTCGGTGCGTGCGAATGATCTTGAGACGCTTTCGAAGAGCCACCGCGGAGACCAAATCGAAAATAAAGCCGGCCACGGAACGCGGGGAGGCTCGGATACGAATAGCTTGCCAGGAAGGAACTCGCCGAACGCGTAACAGCGATTAATGCGGGTTATTTCGAACACGATTCTCGCTCCCGCGAAGGAACCAACGCGGCGATGAATGTGTTAGCATGTGCTAGGGTATGTTAGCCTCGTAAATGCGTGCAAACGCTTCTTTGCGACGGATATGCGACGTCGATGCGACGAGATCGCGGCGGTGATTGCACCTTTCGCGGAAAATTCCGGTAACTATAAAAGATCAGACGTTGCTCTGCGAGCAATTCGATCAACGATGGAGAATTTCACGGTTCGTAGCTCGAGTTCGAGGAAAGAAGTTTTAGATTCTATATTTTTGAAATCCGGCTTTCGGCACGTCGACGGTCTCCCGAAGAAGCAAGCGGCATGGCCGTCTGCTGGGTTGGAGTCGGCAGTTAAAATGGCGATCACGAGGCCGCGTGGGCCTTCTCTCCGACGGAAATAAAGTCACGTTCGAATGGAGAAATACGAGCGACCCATGCTGAATTCACTTGTCGTCGCTCCATGAGTCGCCACATGTGTCGCTACTGGATGCCCACGCGTATACGAGCCGATCATTCGCGCCACGATTCCACACCGACGAACACAGGCCTCGGAGAGTCGTCGGCATGAACGTTCGAGGAAAATTACTGGACGCGAGGAAAACAGCACCGCAGAATTTTCCTCTTCCTACGTCTTCGAGTTTCATTATCTTCGGGAGCTTGATCAGCTTTCTTCATTATTTTACCGAGACGTTCGCGCTGCCTCGAACAATTAATTAACCCCTCGCCGTACTTTAACGAGTCGTGGCGGAAATTTCTAATATTAAGTATAGGTTGAGCAATATGTAAAAATTAAAGTCAATGTAAATATGCGATAAATGCAAAGCGTCTTCTTCTTCCAAGAAATTATTGCGATCCAAAAGGTTCTAGTCGTCATAATTTTAAAAATAATGTTACAGCAAGGGTTAATTAAGAACGATGTATACAGGCAGGTATAAATTTATAATATTAAGTATATGTTAAGTAATATGTAAAAATTAAAGTCAATGTAAATATACAATAAATACAAAGTGTCTTCTTCTTCTAAGAAATTATTGCGATCCGAAAGGTTCTAGTCATTATAATTTTAAAAATAATGGTACGGCAAGGGGTTAATTAAGAACGATGTATAGAGGCAAGTATAAATTTCTAACATTAAGTATATGTTAAGTAATATGTAAACATTAAAGTCAATGTAAATATACAATAAATGCAAGTGTCTTCTTCTTCTAAGAAATTATTGCGATCAAAAAGGTTCTAGTCGCTACAATTTTAAAAATAATGGTACGGCAAGGGGTTAATTAAGAACGATGTATACAGGCAGGTATAAGCGATGGACGTTGCTAAAAAAATATTGTTCGTCGGCCACAGAGGCCGCTGTGAAGTATTCCGTCGTGCCCGAAACAATTTGGGTGGCTCCGTCGGCCGTCGAGCAAGCTGGCCTACTCCCGTGCTAAATATTATGTCGGTGCCGGCCGCTCAAAGGGTTAACTGGTCCACTTCCATGAAAGATGGAACTGGGTGGCTCCGAAACGAGAAGACGCGACTCAATGGAAGAAAAAGTTTCCGTTTCTGCCATTGAATTCCCCGGCGGGCGAAAGCGCGGCCGCAAAAAAAGCGTTCTTCTTATCTGGCCAGAAGAAGGATGGTGGACGCATCGATACGTCGCGCGTTGCCGCTAGGAAAAGAGGAAACCGACAAAGGGAAACACGCGACTTTCCGCGGACGCAGTCGGAAATGAGGCCTCTATCTCCAGGAGCAGCGAAACACCGCGCGAGATCGCGGCCGAGCCAGGAAATTGAAAAATTTTAACGCCCTCGAACCTAGCCTTCGCCATCATCGAATCCCCTTTTCTTTCGCTCGCTGAAACTGTTCAACGAGGCCGGCGAGATACTTTAGCAGTCCGGATACTCTCGAGCGTCGACGTTAATTTATGCAGCGGGAAATTAAACGGAAGTTTAGCGGGCCGTGGAAAAATCTATTCGAGGAGAAGACGACGCGCGAGAATCTCGCGCTTTCCTCGCAAGAATGACGATATCTGTTTCAAATCGAAAACGAATTAACCAGTCAGCTGTGTTTGACGAGTATACTCGTCACGGAGAAGTGGCAGTGTTTTACCCATTTGCATCATTGATCTACTTCGGCCGCCGTGCTTGAAAATCCGAACCGAAGAACGGACGACTGGCCTGTATCACCGGGCGCTGTTGGACATATAGGTATGAAACCGACGTTGACAAAATTTATGGTTTTTATCAAAAATACAGTGTCTAAAACGACTAATACACAATATTATACCTCAAATATCTCATTTTATTTCTTTTTACAAACAAAGGAAAAACAAATATCTTTTTTATATTTGCTCGGTGATAGTGGACAGTCGTGGCTCGCGGAATATTCCGCGCTCGGTGATAGTGGACAGTCGTGGCGCGCGGAATATTCCGCGCTTGGTGATAGTCAACAGTCGTGGCTCGCGGAATATTCCGCGCTTGGTGATAAGAGACAGTCGTGGCTCGCGGAATATTCCGCGCTTGGATGCAAATGGGTTAATGTCCTACCGAGTATACTCGTCACATAAGTAGCGACCTATTTAAATTGCTCAATAAATAAACCGATGGGTCCCCGTATTCCCTGATTGAAACAACTTGTCAGTTCCAACATCTTATTCTCATTTCCAATATTTTTAAAAAACTGGCATCACAGTCATCTAGTCAAGAAGCGAAGATCAAGATTCGCAAACGATCTCTTTCGAGAAGAGCCCCGAGAATCGCGTATTCAACCAAGAAGCACCCTCTCGCCGCGTTAATCGTTCACCCATTCCGATCGCAGGTTGACCGTAGCAGTCGATAATGTCCGCTTCCGATGGTTGAAAAATGGCTTCGCGGGTTCGCCACCAGAAACACCGGAGCTGGCCGACGGGGGCGGACAAAACCGTCCTTGGATCGGGGGAGTTCGGAGATCGGCCAAGTGGCCTCTCGACTCGGCCCTGTCGATGTCGATCCTTTATTTCGTCCGGTCGACTCTCGAACGGGATGCGAATTCGATTAGCGCTACCTCCGGCCCCGGCTCCGGCAGCGGACAAACCAACCGGCCAGAACTTTTAATTACTTGCTTGCGTTATCCGGCCGAACAACCGGCCTCGGATCCCGTAATTTTCGGTGGACGCGACCCCCCTCTCCCGCCCCTGTCCCGATACACAGACGTTCGATCTTTCTTCCACTTCCTCCCGCGCTTCTTCTTCCGACGTGTCCTTCGCCCCCCTCCCCCTTCGGATATTCTTTCGCCGGCTTTTTTCAACCCCTAGACCCCGTCCGGAACGGTTAACGAGAAAACTTCGGGGCCATTGTCGAGTGTTCACTGTTCCCGCGCGGCCGTTTCAAACGCCACCGATGTCGGGGAAACTTTCCGAATGGCTGGCTCGATAACTGGCCCCGCTGCTACCCCCTTGGACCAACGACGACAGGGATACTATTCGTTAGTTTATCATTTAGTTTCGCTTATTTTAACCTGTTAGGCACGGATGATTTTGTGGGAATTTTTGTTCGCTTCGCGAGCACGTTGGAATGAAGTTTTTTCATGATTAATTGTTATTTAAAAGCGACTGACAAGTGTTGCTTTATTAGAATTACGAATTAGAATTTATTGAAATATTCGCAATTTTTATAATAGCGTACAGATTAATAAAGAAATATATTCAACAATTTTTAATCGGAGCAACTTTATGACTTTGTAAGTATTATGAAATAAAAGAATTATGAAATTGTTCATTTGATCAGCTATAG
>CM052150.1:1906580-1924908 GCA_028455555.1 Augochlorella aurata
TCGACCACCCCCCGAATCGTCGACGACAAAGTCGATCGAGCGAATTTTTTCGGCGAATCCCATTTCTATCCTTTCTTTGCGGATAGAAGCGCGGCTGCTCTTGACGCTCGCGTGAAAAACGCGCCTCGCGCCACAGCAGGGTGTCGCGACGTATCGCGTCGTACCCCGTCGAATCGATTCCGCTGGGCAAACAGCGCGATCATTTTCCGCGTCGCTCCCTGTACATAAGCCATTCCTCCTGAAGCTTTGACCGACAGAAAGCCGTAGCTTCGAGAATCACACATTTTTAGAACAGTGCTCGAATTACTTGACTGCGTCGCGCGTCGACGAACCAGCGATTCGGAGAAAGGACGACGGGATGTTTCCACAGCGATCGCTGATTCGTCGATGTCGCGAGAAGGCGCTCGGGAAGGTCCTTGCGGAGTCTGCTGCGAGCAAAGGGTGCGAGGGTCCGCCTAATCGCGCGTCGAAGGTGCTACAGCGATCACCGTTTGGGGTGGAAAGAACTTCCCCCACTCTTCGAAAACTGCTATTGCCAATTTCTAAATGATCTAAGCACGAAATTCCCGCGGTCCGTGTCTCGATTTCCCCTCGCAGCGGGATTCCGGGCTCGCGGAGACCTTGCGGATAGCTTGCGGAGACCTCGCGGAGAGCTCGCAGCGACCTTGCATCGACCTTGCCGTGCCCGAGGGGACGCGTTAGTGCCGTTTCTCCGCTAGGACACCTTCTTCCGGTCTTGGAGCTTGCTTGAGCCTTGCATGGCGGGTCATGGTTCTTGTTTCAGGCCGCGGCAGCAGCAGCTGCAGCGTCACCGTTGCTGAAGACGCCCCTCTCGACGGCGCAGCAGGCCACCTACGCAGCTGCAGCGACCTACACGGCAGTGGCTGCGCGCGCATACGGCGCAGCTGCAGCTGCGGCACAACCGGTCGCAGGATATGCCGCAGTCGCGGGGTAAGCGAACACACACACTTTTACACTCGCACGCTTTCACGGTTGCACACTGGCACACTGGCACACTGGCAGCCCCGCGGCCGGTGGCCGGTGGCCGACGACGATGTTTGCCAGCCCCGACTCCCATTCGTCGTTTCAACCCCTTCACGGTCCCGGACCACCCTCGACGCCCCGACACGTATTAACACATTCACGAGCCCAGACATCCGCCAACTTTCCACTTGTTGACGGTGCTTTGGTCAAGAATCCATTGGACGCCCGTCTCGCCTCCCATCCACCCCCATCGCATCGCATCGCCTCCCATCGCCTCGGTTTAATTTCGACCCGTGACCAGCCGCTCTTTAGCCCTTGTCTGGCTACTCGAGCTCGAGTGCTCATGATCGAGGGATCAGCCTGCGGTCGGGGGATGCGTTTCCCGATCGGCGAACGAACGCGTCAGGCTAATCGAATAAATCGATTCCCTCGAGGGTGCTACGCTCTAGACTGTAAACTGTAGAGTGTAGGGGTTCGCCTCCCTTTTTGGAGCCGCGCTGGTCGGTCGATCTGTTTTTCTATTTACACCGAAAACGCAGCCACTGGCAACCCCAGACTGAACAACCCTTCTCTCCGAAAATTTCGCTCTTAGAATCGTCAACGACGATGGATCCAAAGCATCTTACCCACATAGGACCGTGTCGAGAACAATGTACACATACAGAATTGTCCTTACAGACAACCCAGGCGTCAAGGACGACCTCTGAGAAGTCGGAGATTCTTGGAACTTGAGGTCCAACACGATACTCCTCCCGAAAGCACCACCGACAGTCCCGTCGAAAATCCTTAGAGACACACCTCCTGCGTTTGTATCTCCTCTCATTCGTCCTCAAACACTCTCCTTATATTTTTTAATACGTTTTATCGTTTGATCGATGCATCGAACCGACTTTAATACTATGTCGCCTTGATTTTACAGTTACGGACGCGAGTACGCCGACCCTTACCTTGGACATGGTATTGGACCAGTGGCCGGCTATGGGGTAAACTTTCAACCACTCTTTAAACTATTATATATTATGTTATTAAACTATTCCTTTATCTTTAAACTATTATATATATTATATATTTTTATATTATATATTTCACACTATTTAAACACTATTTTCCTTCGACGAAAATTTACTAAATTCGTAGAAGCTTAGCGTTAGCCTCTTAGGCACGGCTGAATTCGAATCCAGCGTTTGATTAATAAATTATAATTTCTTTTGTTTAAAAGAAAATTAAAAAGTACATGTTTACGTACTATACATATACTTCGACTTTAATCCCTTGCACTATAATAACGAGACAGACTCGTGACGAACATTTCATACATAATTTAGTAAATATGACTGCCAGTCATTTCTTCCAAAGCGAAACGAGATTTGAATCTTCTGTCGTCAAAATCTCGGAATGAAAGTAAATGAAGGCAATGAGGAAATAGAAATCCTGTTATTTCATCGAGCAAATTATTAAGGACGAAAAAGTGCTAATCAACGCCGTTCTGAAAGAAATTGTAGCGCAAGGGGTTAATAATTTAGTTTCGAGTGTGGCGCGTCGTTCCTAAGAAGTTAAACATTAAAAATTATTCTCGCATTGTATCATTCTCGCTCTCACGAGAATATCCTGTTTGCAATCGTCCAGTGGAGAAACACATGAAAATCGTAATTTCTGGTGTTCGCAGGCGACAGTGTACAGGGGCAGCTACAACAGGTTCACGCCGTACTAAGCAAGCCGTGGCCACGGCGAAGCGCGAGCCTTCCAAGTACACACACCGTTATACTCAGCCACACAACATGACCAGAAATCGACACAATCATCATCGTCATTCGCCACCGATCACGTAAATCACCCCCACGAAGCGAATACGCCTGGATCCTCCGTGCACGCTGACGCTGAAGCCTCTTAGGACCGAGTTTCTAGAACTCTCGTCGACGATGAAGGAGGACAGTCACCTATATATCGATCGAGTAGAGAAGCTCTGACCCAGCGGCGAACACAGAGACGCAAGGCCACGAACAAAGGGACGCCTCGTTTCGATTTTTTGAACACGCGAGTTGCCGCGAGTCCCCGGCGATCGCGAGACCGAGGCAACGGACACCGCGTTACCGATCCGAGAACCAAAGAGAACCGGCTGACAAACAAATCGGAAGAGAGATCGAAGGAAAACAAAGGCCGGGGACGAGCCTTCGGAGGCTTGTTCGGGTTCGGGGATCATCACGATCGTCTCGACCCGAGGTCCGTCGAATCTTCTCCGATCGATAACCGGCCGACGGAGGCACCGGCACCGGGCAAATTGGCAAACCGAATTACCAGACGAAGAGGACCGGCTTTCGGAAGGAGGAAAGGGGGAAAGGGTTAGGTAAACGCGGATCGTCGGGAAATCGGCGGGAAGCAACTAGAATACGTCGCGGGCCCGAAACCGGCAGCCATTCATGCGCGATGCCGGCCTGCCGACACACGTGTGTACATATACGTTTATGTATATATCACCCGATATCAATGATCTCTCTGGAAATCGGTTGCAGTCGCGTGAGCGTAGTTCGTTTTAGTAGCCGAGTTTTTAACGGCGATTTTTATCCTTTATTGTAATTGTATGATAGATACTCTGATTTCTTTCCGTTTTCGTGGGGGAAAGCGACGATGAATAAATTTTGTATATAATTTGTTTTCGGGTGGTTCTCTTCAACAGATTCGGATCAGTAGCATCGAACGGCTTTTCTTTTTGGTAGTCTCCGTTGTTCCGTCGCGTTTCGAGATTCCGCCGCGGAAAATGGCTGCCGGTCGGTGAACCGGAAATCGGAGGGCGTCGAGTCGAGATCGTTTTAAGGTAGCTAGCCCGGCGTTGACGAACAGAGGACGCGAGAGAGAACAGAGGAAAGCGGTGGAGCAATGTCCTGTCGGTAGGGTTTCTATGCCAAATACCGCGTGAACGAGTGCGTTGTATGTCTCTGCGCGCGTGTGTGTGCGCGCGTGTGTGCGCGTGTGTGCGTGTGTGCCGATGGAATAGAAAATCATCTTTGGAACACCGTTGATTCTGCTCCGAACAGGGTCTAGTCAAAACAGAAAGCAATCTCTACCGGCTTTTAAGACTAATTACCGGAATCTTTTATGTTTTCCTTGAATACTCACTGTCTCGTTCCGAGTCGGAACGACCGTCGACGCTCCGCGGACCTTGGCAATTTGCTCCGTCGAGGGCTCCGCGAGCAAACGGACGCGTCGGGGACCGAACGAGACGCTCCAGCTCTCTTATTTTGACGCTCTCTGTCGGGAGAACTGAAAACGATGTTGGTGGACAGATTCGACTGTTTTAATTTAACTAGTCCCGATTCTTCGTCGTTGATCTTCGACGTCCGCTTTAGCTACCGGAGGATTTTCTAATCGATTGATAGCAACTTTAATAAGTTTTAATTATTCCTTTTGGTACGCTTACTTGGAAGATAATTATCGACTCTTGCGTTAAGTGTCTCAAATTTTGTACACATTTTAGTCGAATTCCGCGGTAGTCGGACTTCCTAGTTTCATAATTTTATCAATTCTTATCGATCATGTGAACATATATCGAAAGTACCGGGTGCTCCGGTGTTGATACAAGCGTTGGACTCCTCCTCATTAAAAAATCTGTTAGCGACTTCCGATAGCTAAGGCGTTAACACGCTCGCTGTCGCGTTAATCGTCTTACGAGTAAAGTATATCAAATTCTCGCTAGTAGATTCTATCGATGATCGATAGCGACGTTTAGTATCAAGGATATCGCGTAATCGAATTTTCGTTCGTCTGTCAACGACCGCACGATTTGAAACGCAACGAAATTGCCATAGTAGCACCAATTGGCTTGTTCCTCTTTTTAAGATCTTCTTCGCGAGCTATAAACAAATAGAAAAATTCGATGAAACGAAGCTTTGCAAATTTGCGACTTTGCAAAGTGTTTAGAACAAATGCAGGGGCGAGCGTGTCTTACGATTCGATGGGAATCGTTTCGGAATCACTTTAGCGTCATTTTGGATTCGTTTTTTGCAATCGTTTTATATTATTGGTAGCCCACCATCGTTAGTTTAACACTAGCCTGTCGCGATTAGTTTAGCGGCGGGAATCCGACACGAGTCGAGAAGCGATCAAATAGTCTCTCTAAGTTCCCACAAGTCTCGAATCATTAATCTCGAAGTTTCATTTGTTGTTTACACCTTGTTCTTCCATCGCGCTCAGTTCTCGCATTAAGCGACGAGCTCCGAAAGATAGCTTCTCGCCGCCGAGTCTTGAATTAAGTTCCTCGATTCGGCAACCGCGTTCTCGATCGCCGATATTCCCCATC
The DNA here is from genome assembly GCA_028455555.1 of Augochlorella aurata. Classification (NCBI taxonomy): domain Eukaryota; kingdom Metazoa; phylum Arthropoda; class Insecta; order Hymenoptera; family Halictidae; genus Augochlorella; species Augochlorella aurata. The sequence goes on from CM052150.1 coordinate 1,911,859, forward strand.
GACGCATTCTTAATCGATCGAATCGAAGACGAACCTTACACGTGCACGCGCACACATACACACACACATATATATACACACACGGTCACACATGCAAACAAGTACATACATCGACAGATTGACACACCCATAGAGTACTCCTTTGCGGGGGCAAAACGCGAGAGGGAAATGGTACGCACATTGAGCCGAGTGAGTGATAATCCCTGTTAAATTATAGTTAAGTGGAGATTTATCGTAATAAAAATAAATAAATGAATAAATAAATAAATAATTAAATAAATGAATAAATAAATAAATATATATATACGTATATACTATATGCATATGTATTATATATATATACATATATATATACATATGTATTATATATATACATATATATATATTATATAAATATATATTGCGTGACTCAATATAAAAGCGTAAATGTGCAACGTTGCGAGTGATGTCCGAATGAACGAGTAGTGCGGCAGAAAAGAAAGTTAGGCGAGAAAAGGAAGCAACAAATCGCGCGCGTGCAAATATAGTACGAAACGAGACAAGTAAAAGGGGATATATTACAAAACTACGCAAAGAGTCATGTGAAATAGCCAAATATGACAAAGACGTTCTTTTTCCTTTCTCATTCTCTATCTCTCTTCCCTTAACCCCCCTCTCACGACACACACTCTCCCTTCTCCCTCTCTTTCTTTCTCACGCTCTCTCATGCTGTCTATATCTCTCCGTCTCCGACTCTGTCCGACAATCCGACTGTCCGACTTGACTGTATTCCCGTCTCTCTCCGCACACTCTACTTCGTTTCCTGTCTCTGTCCCTTCGACTATTCGTTCGTTTACGTTTATTTTCTACATAGAGGAGAGCACGTCAGGTAGTTCTGCCGTCGGCTACGTTTTATATTTAGGTTTCTCTTGAATCTAATCGATCGATAGGCGATAGGTAATCTAGGCTATAGTCTACGTAGGCGGGGGCCGTTCTTCTCGTCGAGGGACACGACCGTGATCAAACAAAAAAAAGTTACAAACCATACTCTCGTTGTCTTTCTTTCGTGTTGCGAGCGCTATCGGTACGTGTAAATACGACGGAGGAAAAGAAATTAGAGGCATGTCCGTGTCGACTAAGATCGGATCGTTGAGCACAAAGAAGGAGAAGAAGAAGAAGAAGAAGAAAAGGATAAAGAAGAGAAAAATAAATAGCCGGAGGAGGAGAAGAATTCGCTATGAAGACTAGAAGAAGAATCACCGGGGAAATTCGGTGCATCCGGCGCGCAAGTTTTGGGGATAAACTATCGACTCTCAAGCAGAACTCCCAAAATAAAAGATACACCGCATACTCATGATTCTTGTAAACGTTAAATTAACGAGCGTAGATTTTAAATGAGACTACAAATTGGTAAATGCTAGTGATACGAGAACCGAGAGTGTAGTCGCGAGGCCCCGGTTTCAGAGGGAAATGGTCGGGACTGGTCAGGAATGGCTAGAAACGGTAACGGGAGGATGATGATTTTCTCGAGCGATTGCCCGTTTCCCTACGGATCTGCCACGATCGTCCCTCGGCGAATCGGGGACGTTTTTACTTGTTAGTCGGGAGGCTATTAAAGGCCTGGATGCTCGAGAAACGATTGATATTAAGGGGTGACCCTGTGTTAGACGATCGTCCGCTCCGGTGGGACGCGTGGCAGGCCGGGTGGCCCGACCGAGACACGTTCTATCCCTGTATATTGTACACTGTAATTACAATTTATACTTACTCGTAATCGATACCTTTATCGGTAGGCTATTACTACTAGTGGCTAGCGTAAGGTAAAGCTCAAATTCTAGGCGAGACCCAATCGTCTTCGCGTCTTATTCTTCGTCACGAGTGCACAACTCCCTCGAGAATCCCCCATGAGAATACCCAGCCCGTACGTCACCAGCCGATCCTTCTTCTTGTTCTTCGTCGGCCGTATTTTTATCACGCAGGCCTATCGCACACCTTGATATTATGTATCGTCGATGGATTCCCGGCTCTCATGGCTCTCCCGGCTGCCCTTCTTCCCCTTACTTTTCCTCGATTCGAACGTCGCGTCGCCGCGTCACAAGGGAGAAGCCCTCGCGAACTCGCTAAATTGGTAACAACTGTACGTCGAAGCGGCCTCGACCATCGAGCCTCGAATTTTAGAATGTATAACCGTTCTGTAAAGGTAATTCGACATTGTAATTTAATGATAGTTCAGTTTGTACGCGGGGCGCGTCCGGGGATGGACACTCTGGCACGTGGGTCTTTTCAGAAGTAATCGAGGAAGTGAACGATAATTATATTTTAAACAATCGTGTGTTTGCCGCTGCCAAACATTTTACGCTACGATCGCGAACAACGGAAGCATCTGTTCTATCTTTCTTTAGTCATTTTAATACAAGAAATACGTTAAAAGTGATATAAAGTTGTCCTCAAGTTTCTTTAATTTCTTCGAAGACGTTTCAAAAGTAAGAAAAGGCACCGGTGCTTCACATTGAACGTAACTTATTAAACCAAGCTCTGTATAATATTCTCTTCTGAAAAGAAACTTCCTTAATCACGGTGCCGCGTTCACCCCCTGATCTGCGTAATTATTAACACCCCTTGCTCGTTCCCAGCAGCGGAATAGCAGAATAACTAATTAAATTGCTGTATAAAAAGAGGCCCCGCGGATTAGGTCTAGCCGGGGATGGCCAGATTAGGGTAGCGACCGTCCCCAGAAGTTGTCTCGACGCTAGGAACGCCGATGTTAGTCCTCTTATACTCTAACGAATCCGCGTACGGAATAATGTAACCGCGTTGACAAAGGTAGAATATCGGAGCCCAAGTTTGTAACGCTAGATGTGCCGACGAATACTACGGTCTCTTATTTTACGGAAACAATACTCGACTCCCATAGCAGCCCCCGGTAATACTTAGAACAGTTGTTCCCGATCCATCCGGATCTTGTTTCGAATCTTGTTCAAAAACTATTTGTCGCGATTATCGGATCGTTGGTCGACGAGGTGCCAAAAAAATGGTCGGCGACCGCTTCGACGGGACCCCGTAACAACGCCCCAGGGGAGCAAGAAGAATGTGTACTCCTCCTCGGTTCCCATCCCCCATCCATCTTGGTTCCACCGTACGCCCGATTCAAGCAGCTCTAGCGGGAGTAATCGCAGTGTAAAATAATCCAAGAGATGATACGATGATACGCACCGTAACGTTATACATATATAAATATTATTGATATAATAATACAATTAATGATTATGAGGCAGTAAAAGGGATTTAAACAACAAAAAAAAAAGAGGAAGAAGAATTAAGATACCATTAAGAAAAACTAAAGAAGAAGAAACAGAAGCGGATCTAGACGAGGAAAAATACAATGACTAAACGTAACGACACATCTAACGAGCAACATATCCTAGCGTACTAGGCGGGGAAGAGGCGTACGCTCGAGATCCTCGTCGCGGACTTGTCGCCGAAAGCGTCTTCCTCCTCCTCTTCTATCTCTCGCCTCTTTCTCTCTCTATCTTTCTCCCACCTACTTTCCCCTCTCTATATATATGTATATCTCTATCTATGTTTCCCGTGAACGCACACTTCCGACGAGGAGAAAGGCCTCGCGGAGGACGAGTCCGCTTCCCGCTGGATCTCGAGGACGGCACGCGCCGGGCCCCAAGAATCTTTTCTTTCCTCGAATTACGAGAGCGGGAAGGGGTGGCGAAGCGATACTAAAAATAAGGGATGCTCCACGACATTAGGGCGTCGAAGTAAAATTAAGTCGAGCGTCGCAGCGATGCCTGCGCGCGTGCGCGCGTTAGAGAAGCTCGGACGAGTCCGTGATCGAAGCCGATTCCTCGATCGGATCCGCGACCTCTCGGCCGCCGGCCCGAGGAAGCTTCCTCTTCGCGAGAGAAACGCAAACTGTACATACATGCTCGAGCAGGCGATATTCTGGCCGGTGTGTCGGTAGGCATTTTGTTTTTGAGCGCGTGCAGATGGCTGCTTGTCGAATTAGTTATAGGTATAGAGCCGCGGCTGCGGGACCGTCGGATCTGAGATTTTAAGGGTCGAGGGACCGAGACGGAGACTCTTCGATGACGGAACAAGCGTGGGGAATAACCAAATAGTAATGATAATAGAGAACGTGGCAAACGATTACGCTGACGCCGCCGCCACCTGTTTTTTCGCTTCCCTCGCAGTGTACACGGGTTCGCGACCGGAGACGCTACGGAGTAACGCCGATTTACCTCCGTTTCCGCTCGCGAATCTCATCCTCGGAAGCCGAGCGGAGCGACCGTTCCGCGCTGGAGAATGTCGACACATATTATACACGCACTACACGGGGACAGGAGGAGACACGTGCGAACGCAGACGCAAACACAAACACACGCACATGTACACATACAGAGAGAGAGAGAGAGAGAGGACACACACGCGAAGCGAAAATGTCGACGAGACGAAGAAGAAAACAAAAAAATAATACTAATAATAAAAACGATCGGGAAACCGAGTCACGTCAGGTATATAAATGAATGTACGAAAGAACAAGGAAACGATCAACTCGAACTTTAGTTGCAAAATAACTGATAGGAGTACACACGAGGTGTCGTTCAGGAACACCTTTATCATTGTCTGATTTGATGATATTTTGTAAGTCTGGACCAGTTGTTAGGTTCTTATTACTCCCATAGCGACTTCTTATGGCGTATTTTCTCTGTATATTGTCAATGTTTATTATTAAATATTTTTCAAATAAACCGACCGCTCGTCGTCATTCCTATCCTGACACCAATCGCGCGCGAATGGAGGAGTACGGGGAAATAAAATATTGTTCGAAGACCGACGTCGTTAAAAATAGGCGGCGAAGATTCCATCGCCGAGCATCCGGTTCGGCCACGAAATGCCTTCGACGCTTTCTATTCGGAGAGGTACGTGGCACTGTTCGATTATTTTTCAACCCTTTGCAGTCGAGTGCAGCGCCATTGGAAATTAGCTGCATCGTGGTCCAAAAGAATTCTTATGCTGTTAACATTTTGCCGGCCGCTTGTTTCTCAAAGCGAATCCTAAAGTTAAGCAATGAAGTATGTGTTCTCTCGGCAGAAAAATTAATTTATAGATCCAATCTATTTATAGAAAAAAAATACTAAGCTCAAAAATATGGGCACTTAGAAGCATAGTGGAAACATCGACGCTGCGCTGAGCCGATGTCACGCGTACGTGACGCCGGCCGATAACCATTGGCCAGCAAAAGTCACGCCAGCGTGACAGCGGCCGGCAAAGTGTTAAATTATATAATACTTAAAACATCGTTGAAAATACAAATGTAAATCCTGTAAAATTGAAATTGAACTGTATAGAAAGAGTTAAAAAGAGAAAATCCTATCCTGCATTCTAAGCGCAGCGGCCGGTCTCCACGATTCTGTCGCAGAAACGCGTTATTATTTTCCAATAGAGAAAATATAAATAAATAATAAAGCTATCATAAGATATCGATAGCTGTTAACTTTTTCGATAAGAAAGCCATGTGAACTTCGACCTGCGACGGTCATCGCGTTCGCGTCGACGCGAAGATGTTGAAACGTGTTAAATAGATGTCTCAGCATTCGCAGCTAAAAGACGTTTCCAGAGAAGATCGTTTCTTCATTGCAGGAGACCGCGATGCGACCGGCCAGGATCATCTGGCCCTTATTTCCCGGCGGTGAGTCACCGCGCACACGGAATTACCATTGTCATCACCATTCGCCGATCGGTCTCCTCTTCGACATTCCGCCACTTCCGCCTCTCGTGCTCTCTTGTCTCGTGTCTCGTCTCATCTGTCAGTAGTCCGCAGGCCGTCAGCCAGGAAAGACGCGTTTACTCGGCTCCGCGGTCGATCCTCGCGCACGTGCGTGACCAGTGGACCACGCCGTCTCGTCGTCCACGTTCGTTTCGCAAATCGAACAAGTGGTTTAGGTGTTCGGCACCACCTTTTCTACCTAATAAACACCGTCTTCAATAAAAGAACGATAAAAAAATTGATTTCTCTCAGACAAGACGATTCTTCCACCGTCGGATTTTTTCATTTCTAATTCAAAAAATTGTCGTGTTCGTGTGGATAAACTTATCTAAGCATACAGAGCTAGATAGCAATTATTTTGTAACAAACAATCTCTTAAACATTTGTAATGAAAATACTTGGTTCGCGAATGAACATTATTATTACTCGTCTCTGTTCCCGTATATAGAAGAGCAGTTTCGAGAGCAGGATTCAAGAGGTCGATGAATCCGGCCACGTGACCGCGGAATAATGTAAATATGATATAACGCCGTGGCCTCCCGCGCCTCCGCGCAGCGCGAAGAACAATAAGACTGGCGCGACGCGTCGCGACTTGCCCGCGACGTGCTCACCTGCTCGCGCTCCGGCATACAGAAGAGCGGGAATGACAAGAGAGAGAACGTGGTAATGGTGCGCCGGTCCCCGAAATTCGAAACGAAGGTCGCGCCGAGGTCCGAATAGGCGTGCCTCGAACCGTGAAAAATCTCTGACGAACATCGGCTGTCGGAAGAAGCCGCACGCCGAAGAGGACAACCACGATTGTTATTATCCGAAGCGATCCGACTCGCGGCACGCGAATCGCCGCCACCTCCGCGGAACAGTGACATAACAGAAAACCGAGGGAACCGAGTTGTATCGTATAAATTATGCTAATCCGGCTCTATCAGATTCCAAATCAGGAGATACGTAAGTCTAGCCGCATCTTGCCTATCATCATTTTGCGTCGCAATCGCTCGCGAATCAAAGTTCCAATTGAAACGCTCGCGCGATCATTTCAGGTGCTCCATGATTCATATTATATTATATTATACTATATTAAATTATATTATTATACTATATTATACTGTATAATATATAATGTGGCAGGAACTGTTACGATTCTTGCGTCTCCGATGTCGGAAGTTCGTTAACCTTTTGACTGCTACGGGCGCATATATGCGCCCAGCGAAAGCTGTCGCTGTGGACTATGGGCGCACATGTGCGCTCGGCGATGGCTACGATCATTTACTGCTGTCTTACTGTATTCGTCCTGAAATTATTTTATCTCTCAGAAACAACATACCTTGTTGCTTATCGATAAGAAAAAATGAAATCTATGAAATTGATGACTACGAAATCTCGAGACTTCCTCGAGAAAAAGTATTCAGTCCCAGCGAAGCGTTTCGGCTCAGAGTATTCAGCAGTCAAAGGGTTAATCGATCGAATCGCCTGTCGAAAATCCGAAGGAAAAATAAATTTCCCTCGGCGAACGACCTTTGGTCCACTGCTAGCTTCATTTTTTACCTGTTCGAATTCGGGTATAATTTATCCCATAATATCCGTAATAGATCTATTATGTTTGTCCATAATTAGTTTATGTTTTTAGCACTCGTTTCGCAATCGACGCGCACGCCGACGCTCGCCGTTCGTAAACAAATGTGACAGCGCCAGAAATTTCTTCGAGAGATCTATGCGCTCCCGTCGGTGGCAACTAGCATAAGCCACAGGGACCGAATATTTTTAGTCGGTCGCGGGTAAACGGAGTGGGAACAGAGATAAAAATGGAGTTCTGCAAACGGCACAAGCTGCTGCACGTTCTGCCGCGAGCCGAACGGCGAATCGCGTGGTCCTGGCGAACGGAGAACGGCACGATCGTCCGGATCCCTGGCAGAGATCGTGCCGAGGACTGTGGGGTGGAGATCCTGAACGTCCTCCTGCCGGTGGTCGCCGTTCTTCTAGTATCGATAGTTTGCCTTCGCCAGAAGTGCGGCGAACGGCGCAAGTGAGTCTGCGAAGATGAAATTTCAAATTGATAACGAGATTTCGATTTCACGATTGGGAAACGAGTCGTGGGAAGCGAAACGAGGACGCTGATATTTAACCCTTTGCGATGCCATGCTGGTCGCAATTAATTTTCGTTGACCGTAATATGCAAGATTAACACGTTCAGCGCCACCCAAATATGGGTGACGCTAGTTTTTAAATAATTTTGAAAATTTATTTTAATATATCCGAACAAACTGAATTTGACTAGGATATTTCGAATGCGAAAGAGTTCTAATTCCATCCCCTATGATCGATTTTAACCCCTTATCGTACCATTTTCTTCATGGTTATAATCATTAGAATTTTTACGATTGCAATGGTTTCTTAGAAGAAAAGGAAAATTTATATCTATTGTATGCTTGCATTTAGTTAAATGCTTAAATATTGATAAGAAGAGAGCAAAATTTGATTTCGACTTAGAAGAACGGAATAATATTCATAGTTGACAGGATGTCACTAGAAATCTCCATCACGAGTCAGATCCGTCAAAGTATGGGGTTAACTTTCTCATTTCGCTTTAATTCATTAAATTGCTTTGATTTTGGGAAAATTTTGGTGGTCGATTGTTGGCGACGAACTTGTTAAGTAGAATAAACGAAATTGATTAATCCTTTTGTTAAGTCTAGATGTATATAACGCAATGATATGCTTTGATTCTATGTAAAAATGTTTATGTGAAAATAACTAAATAGATTTGATGACCGAGAGGGTTAAAACCGCAAAGGGTTACGATGCCAGCGATACGCTCACTGTCGCAAGAAGACTTTCCTCCGACGATTTTTGTTTCCTCCGTGATCCCGGCAATGGGATCTGAGAAGGAGCAACGGGTTTACCAATTCTCGAGCGGGTGCGATGTTTAACTTCCGCGGAGCTCCGTCCGACGAATGGCTTTCTAGGCCCGCGGTTGTTAACACTTTGCCGGCCGCTGTCACGCTGGCGTGACTTTTGCTCGCCAACGTCGATGTTTCCACTATGCTTGTTAGTGCCCAGCACTAATATTTTTTTGAGCTTAGGACTTTTTGGGTAACAAAATTGGTATGCAATTTAGACGTAAATTAATTTTCCTGCCGAGAGAACGCACACTTCATTGCTTAATTTTAGGCTTTGCTTCTCTCGGCTTCAGTAATGATTCGAGAAATGAGCGGCCGGCAAAGTGTTAACGTTTCGGTCGAGTTTCCGTGCTCTCAGTATTCAACGCTCGGCGCGCTGCGCTGTCAAACGCGTCGCCAGTTTCGGGATCCTCGGGGAATACCCAGGCTCAATTAGGACAACTTTCAATTGAACGAAACGCCTCGCGCTCGGCTTGGGTTACTCCATGATTCAGAGGGCTGCGTTCTATTCGAACAATCTGCTTCAATTATCGCGGACCTTGCCCGTGGGGATTGCCCACTCGATCGACGCGCGCGGAGTTACGACTCGTCGATCTTCCGAATTTCCCTACCGCACGACTATGACTAGACTATACTAGACTATACTAGACTATGACTAGACTACCGCTCGGTAGGACAGACGAACGGCCGAATCGTTCTCCTCGAGCATCGGTCGATTCTTCGCGCCGGCGAAGATAAAACTGTTCGCTTCGCGGAGGCGGTATTTAAATCTTCTTTAAACATTTACGCACCGATCGAGTTCCACGATCCGTTTAATATTTCAGCCTCGCCTGCAAAAACTAACGCGACGAAACTTGTTTTTTAATCGCCGACTCGACGTTCGAAAGAATTACGAGTGTAACTCGAATCGACGCTTTTCGGAATACCGCAAAAACTAGCGCACATGTGCGCATATTTCCTCTTTTTTTATGTGTTTATTTCTTAACTATTTACAGCAATTGTTTTTAATCTTAGATTAGAAATAATATATAAAAACGGTATAAACTTATTGCCTAGATAGCTTTGGTATGTACATTTTGGTTTTTCGGCTTATATTCTAAAGAAACAATCAGTCTTTGTGCTCAATAATAGGCCAGCATAAGTGGTGAAAAAATGAGTCAGTATAAAAAAAAAACACTATATGAGGAACACGTGCGCATTCTCGGCACGCGCAACGCGGTCATTTCGAAGAATCTTAATGGAATGAGATGGCCACCCGTTTGTCCCGGTTCACCCGCTGGAAAATCAACGGCCACCGGAAATACGATCCCGGGTCTTCCGAACAAACTAGTAAACTTTTAACAACTCCGTCAAATTTTTAATTTAATTTTTCTAAATCCTCCGAGTATACAGAAAGCCCTAAAATTGGGCAGCGAAGAAATTTCGAAAGATCGCCGAACGATCTGCCTCCGAGTTTCGCTCGCATCATGGAAACCGGAATTATTCTGGTCGATCTGGTCGAATACGATTATAGGATCCTCCGTAATCCGTGGAAATATGTTGCGAATCTGAAAACTTGCTCGCGTACACCGCGGACCTGTAATATCTGCGCGATCGAGGAAGAACGGCCCCCGATCGGTCGAACGCGAGCGGAAGTTGTCGGGCGACAACCTCGAGGCGATATAAATTATTGCACACCTGCGGGGAGGTGGTTAATTAATTTTCTCGAGCCCGATACGACCGTGTACGCTCGCGGGAAAAATACCGATCCCGTTTCGTTTCGTGTTTCTGATTACCGGGAAATTAATTCGACGATTTTTCTGCGGGGAAAATTGATAAATCGACGAAGACGCGAGGTGACGCGCCGCGGATGATCGATTGATCCCGTTCGAACCGTGATCATCGCGCGGTAATATCGCGATGATCGACTCTGCGGGTCTAGAAACAGAAACCTATTCGTCTGCTGGCGTAACCTTGACATAACCTTGGCATCGCCGTGCTCCCGAATCGTGAGATTGAAGTTTCCTTAAGCGCGAAGCGCCTTGGGTCGATACTCGGTTTTCCGAAGCAATCAGAACTGTCGCACACGGCAGGTAACTATCAAAGAAAACAAAAACTCGAGTATCGACGTAAGGATCTCAAGGTAGAATTCGTTCCTCGGACTTCGGAGGTCTTCATTCTTGCTTTTCATCAGCAGAAGCTCCAGAGGACGTCTTCCGTTTCACACAACCAGGACATCGCTCTGCCTGTCGATCCTTTTGATACTTTTCCTAGAGATCTGCGAGTCCTTCTTGACGACCGTATCTCTGTCGTCGATATTCACGATTCTTGCGGTATTTTCTTGCTGGATCCTCCATCGGAGGACAGAGGTCACAGGCAGCGACACCGGGGTCGCTTTCACGGCAGCGATCTTCGCCGGCATTGGCTTGGCACGCGCCTGGAAGTGCCTTTACCTATCCAGGTCCGTGAACGATCAGCTAAGATCGTGTAAAAAAGCTTACACTTTAAAGCCACGTCGTTGAATTCATTCTTCTTAATTTATTCAAGCCGATTTCTCAATTTATCCAGGTACGGTCTGTCGATCGACCACGTTCGGTTCGCAGCGGCTGCGTCGTCCGCCATTTTGTGCGGTTCCTTCGCCGTCCTGGACTCTTACTCGCTCTATCTCACGGTAAGCATTACGGATTATCATCCCGATCGCGTTCCAAAGCCAGTGGGAGATGGGAACACGACTTTCCAGGACCTGTCCCGCCGTGTTTCCCGACAGCTTTGATGTGAATTTACGCCGCCTCCCGTATTCTCGGGAGAAGCACCGGCAGGAATTAACGACGCAGCGTTACAGCCTTATCGAGAAGCGCCCAGCCCGGCAACAACCGGGCGCAAACATTTGTTTTACATTTGCTCAGCTTGTTTGAATAATAGTGTTTATTATCGCGGCCCCGAGTGCTGGGTTGTTCGAGCTGCGAACGCTACTTTTCCGTCGCCCCCTGCCGGCACGCTGCTCTAAAACTAGATCGCAAAAATAGATGCGGAACTTCTGCGCCGTTTCGCGGAAATAAAACCGGGGCCCGCTCGATTCTCGCTAAGCATTGACACGGCAACGCGGCCGATCCGCACAGGGACATCCGGGCAAATATTTTTCTCCCAGGCGCAATTTTTCTTTGGCAGATCTACGTCGGCGGACAAACGCTGCGCCAAACGCGGCTCTGCTGTTTTTAAACCTCTGTATAATTCCGCGAAGTTACGCGACGCATTGTTTGCGGACCTTTTGTTTGTAGATTCACTACAATTCGCAGTATCATTATCTGAATCGTTCGCGCAGTCGGAGCTTTGAAACAGTTTCGAGAGATAATGTAGAACGTCGCGGTTCAATTCGAAAGTATGGCTTCTCTTTCCTTCGACTAGGTTCCTACTTATCCACGTAGCAGAATACAAAATGCGATCGAGCTGGATGAAAAAGGCGCAAACGAAGCGGCAAAGAGTCGAAAAGATCGGAAAGAAAGATATCGAAGACGCTTGGTCGGCCGCGATGAAATGCCGCCGAAGGGGCTCGCATTCCCATAGAGTACCGATTACGGAACCGAAAAGTATCAAGTATCGAATACCGAGTCGAAGAGTAACAGTTTCCTCGAGCCGATCGATTCGATCAAGAAATTCTCGGTAGCGCCGACACGCGACGCTGCCCCTCTGCTCCCGTCGAATTGGCCGCGAACCAGACAGCATATTTCGCGTCTAATTATAATCGCGTTAAGAGCACGCCTCTTCGATGGACTGGCAACGCTCTCGTGATTCCAGGCCCGCTCGCGCTCCGAATAAACGTTTCACGCGCATCCTCGCTCCTTGACCTACTAACAACGAGCCGCTAGCTGCTGGAGCGTGCCAGCAGATCGCTCGGAACACTCTACATATGCGGAAAGCCGTTTCTCCTGTTGCTCTAGACTAGGAGAAAGAGGAGATACCTGATCGGACAGGAGGCGGATGGGCGGGGAACCGTTTACAGGCACTCCGAAGCGACCTTCATCAGCAGAATCACCTTCCACTGGGTGGTCGGTCTGCTGTCGAAGGGCTACGAGGCTCCCCTGGAGTGCCAGGATCTTGGCCAGCTGCCCGAAGAAGAGTCCGCCGCGCGACAGTTCGAAAAGTTCAAAACGGTCTTCGACGAGGAGAGGGTAAGCGACGCGCGACTGGAATTTTATGTCTTTCCATTCGAAGTTTCCGCTTTTTCGTCCGCAGTTCTTGCGATTCGCCTTGCGACACTGGTCTCATAGAAGCGTAGGTAAGAAGTGTATTAACGTTGCGACTTTTATCGAAGGAGAAGGGGCAGCTATCTCTTTGGCGATGTTTCTGGAAACGAGTATGGTTCCCCTTCGCTGTCGGAGGGCTCTTGAAGCTCCTGGGGGATGCTGCAGCCCTCGTCGG
>CM052150.1:1926829-1972738 GCA_028455555.1 Augochlorella aurata
TCCAGGAGCTCGACTTCCCGCGTGGTAATTTGAAAGTTCTGGTTACGGCTGCGAAATGAAATTTTCCAGTTATTTGCTGCGATCTTCGTAGAGAGACGCGATTGCTATCGAGCAGTCAGTCTCTATATTTGTCTCCGACTAGTTCGCGACTCGCTTGCAGGCCAGCTGACACTCATTGTCGGGAAAACCGGAAGCGGAAAGACGTCCCTGCTGCTGGGAATGTTGGGCGAAATCCAGAGGACGTCGGGATCGATCGAATGGAGCAAGTGAGTCTCCTCGCGAATCGCTGGAATCGATCCGGTCCGCTGAATTGATCGAAATCTTTCGAAATAGGGGCTCCAAGATAGCCTACGTAGCCCAGAGACCCTGGCTCCTGAACGCGACCTTAAAGGACAACATCCTCTTCGGATCAGCCTACAAGCCGAAGCGGTACCGAAGCGTGTTGAAGGCCTGCGCTCTGCAACCGGACATCGACGTTCTTCCGGGACAGGATCTGACGCGGATCGGTGAAAACGGGATCAATCTAAGCGGTGGCCAAAAGCAGAGGGTCGCTATAGCTCGGGCCATATACAGCGACGCGGACGTAGCGATTATGGTTGGTTCACAATGATAACCCCTTGTCGTACTTTAAAGTAGTCAGACTCCTGATGGAGACTTTTAATAGTAAGTTGTTAGGTATAACTGTTGTTCCGTTCCTTTAACTCGGAATCAAATTCTATTCTCTTGTCACCAATATTTAAACATTCAAGTAGTCGTAAACGCACAATAAAGATAAAGTTTCTTTTTCTTCTAAGAAATTATTGCGATCTAAAAGTTCTAATCATTGTAATTATAAAGAAAATGGTACGGCGAGGGGTTAATCTTGTTCTATACCCGTTGCACCTGACTCCGCGCGTTACTAAACCCTGGAACGCGTGCAGGACGACCCTCTGTCCGCCTTGGATCCCCAAGTAGGCCAGCAGATCTTCGACCAAGGGATCCGGAAACTCCTGCTAAGAACCGGCCGCACTGTCATAATGGTTACTCACAGATTGGATCTGTTGTCGACCGCTCATCAGGTGATTGTCATGGACAATTGCCGAGTCAGAGCTACGGGCACTAAATCTGCGATCGAAGAGTCGGACCCAAAGTTAGCTACCGAATGGAGGAAAGCAGCGGCGAGACAACAAGATGGACAAAATACTCACAGGATCGCCAGGGACTGGTGGTCTCTGCTGAGGCTGGTCTCCAGAATCGGTATTAACGCTAAAAACAAAAAGGATGCTCGTGTGGTGAGTCTCCGAATGTCCCGAACAGCTACTTTCTATACAAGGGTTCGGAATTAACCGGCATGAGACATGGGCATTGCGAGGACTACGCCTCCCGACTTACGTCACGCGATTCGCTTGCCGTTGATGATCCAAGTGTTACATACACGTATATAAAGCAACAGACACACGCGCCTGAGGTGCTCCGTGCCAAAGGGGCGACCACGAATAACGAAACGCGCGACGAGAGTCAGGAGGCGTAGTCCTCGCGATCCCCATGTTGCGTGCAGGTTAATTCCGAGCCCTAATCTATACTATAAGAACGTTAATCGTGTCTACCCAGAATCCGCCAGCCTTCGTGCCCCTCAGGATGCGAAGGACCACGCTTTCAGGGTCAAGCTATCTGACCCCTGACCTCACAGACCTCCCAGTACCAACGGACGAGTGGAACATCGCGAAAAAGCCGTCCAAATTCCATCCGAACGCTACCAGATCGATTAGTCTGCAACCACAAAGGCGGCCACCGCCTGTTCTTCGTCAAAGCAGCACACCAACCATGCTCGAAAGTGGACGTGTCGCAACCAGGTAGTCATTGTATTGTCCGATACCAGGTATCGTTTTTATTACGTTGATTCCGAAGGTAGTTCTTTTTTCAGGAGAAGGAACAACACCTTCGACAACGGACAGACCAGCGGCGTTTTCAGACAGATATTCTCCGGCAGGTTGGTCCCATTCCAATCGTTATTATTACGCTAAATAATATCGAATTTGGCTCCAACTTCATGTTTGAGAAAAGAGGTCCCTCTAGCGACCATCTGTAACTATCTTTTGTGTATCCGTGTTCGAATTAATTAGTTACGAATGATATCATCATTATATGAAAACAAATGATCACTTTGCGAAACGTAATTAATTACTGTTTGAAGTTTGGTTAACTATTATGGTAACTAATTATATTTTGCATTATTGCCGTTTGGTTTCCTTACACTATACCGATGCAGCAGATTCTCCTGAACAGTTCTATACTCTTCGTTTAGTTTTCCATGTCTTAATTTCGTAAAAATTAATGTTTTTGGATGGTCCTGCATTGTATACGCATAGGCGATTGAGGCGCCTCTTGTGGAGAAACATCGAAACTCCGTTCGGGGTCCGTACAGCGCCAACTGGTGCAGTGGCAAAACGCTCAAGCTGTTATCCAAAATCGACTGTCAGTAATTTAGCTAACAGTTTGAGCATTTTGCTACTACACAAATTGGCGTTCTACGGACATCGGACGGAGGTTCATTGTTTCTCCACCCGAGACGCCACAGTCATCTATATCTACTCAATGCAGGGTGGTCTAAAAACATTTAATTGTGGCAAAATTAAAAGCAAAATTAAGTAAACCTTTGTTGCGTCACATAGGTACAGAAGAGGACACTGAATACTTGGTTACCCTCAAAATATCCTTCATCCCTGTTACTCTTCTCGGATGAGAGAGATTCGGTTGCCGTTATACTACCTTATTGACACGATTAAAAGGAGAAACCTTTATTTATACTTAAACGGTATCCCAGTATGTTGCAATTGATTCAGAGAAACCTTATTTTCGACAAATATCCGCTGTCTAATCACGTTATCTAATGCACGTTAACCTGAACTTTCTCTCGCTTATAGAATCGTCGCGCATCCCAATGAATTGACCTTGAACAGAGAAAAGAACGTAATGCGCAAATTAATGCCGTCCAATAATGGCTGACAAACGCAATTCGATATCAAAAAGTATAGATCCCATGCTCGGATTATAGATATACTTTCTTTCGTATTCCTTTTCATGAAACGAAATTCATTTCTACAGGTCTAACCAGGTGCGCGAGCAAGATCATCTTCCGGTGAAGAGATTGCTCTCGGTGGAGTCCAAGGGAACGGAAAGCAACGATACGGAAGAAAGTTCGTAGATCTCTAATTAATCGTTATCCTCGTATAATTGTGTATACTTTAGGATTTGTTCGAATCCTACATCTATTTGCTGATACGAGATTATTGATACGGCAGGAAGCTACGATGCGGAAGATTACGACTCTTATGAAGACAGGTGTGGAATGGTCACCAGAACAATATGCGTGGATTACTCGAAGGCGGGAGGCTGGATACCCGGATTAATCTACGTGGGTCTGGCAATCCTCTGCCAAATCCTCCGTGTCTACACAGACCTATGGCTCAGCCGCTGGACGGATCAAGAAAGAGAAACTTTGGCCCAAGGAGAAGAAAACGTAATAGCGATAATTTTCTCTTTAACGCTAATTAAACAATTAGACGATCCGACTCACACTCGGACGAAATCCTATTGAAATTCCAGACTTGGTTCTACTTCAGGGTCTACCTATCCCTCTCCATGGGCTCTATACTGCTGTCTTTCGCGTGTAACGCGGTTGGTCAATGGACAGGAGCCAGAGCCAGGAGGCAACTGCACGAGGAAGCAATTTCCAAACTCCTCAGGGTGCCTTTGTCGTTCTTCGAGTGCAACCCTGTTGGAAAGATTCTAAGCAGATTCAGCACCGACATGGGTGTCATAGATAAGGTTTCTATTCACCGAATATTATAGTTAAGAAACTATTAGATTCGATGATACGAGAATCAAATGGGATTTTTGTTAAAGAAATTATCCACGTCGATCCAGAGACTGACCTTCTTCGTTTTACTGTGCGGATCGGCGATCACGGTGAACGTGATCGTCTCGCCGTGGTTCCTCGTCGCAGCTGTGCCGACCTGTGCAATCTATTACCTGGTCCAAAGATTTTACAGGCGCAGCGCGAGACACTTGCAGCGATTGGACGGCAGGTTCGTCGGATATATACTACTCGGCGCAGAAATGCTGCAATTGTTCTTATTTCTTTTAATTCATAGCCTTAGTTGCAATGTTAACTTTAGTCATTAGTATATCGTTCTCGTTTACACATCTTGTATCTTCTTTTGTAGAAATAATAACAATAGTAACAATAAGTAAAATTGTGAGATCGAGATGGAGGTTGAAAAGACTGCAATTGCGAATTTTCCAGCACACGATGGCCAATTGCGACCCACTTCTCCGAAACTTTGGCAGGCTTAGCCACGTTGAGAGCCTCGAAACAGGAGAATCGGTTTATGGATCAGGCTACTAAGTGTTTGGACATCAACACGAACGCGTTTTTACTGTTGAATGCGAGCAGTCGATGGTTGGGCATCGCATTAGTAAGAAAACCGATCAATTCTTTCGATACATATTAGTCTAGTTTACAATTAGACTCTAGATCTGTAAGCGATTCTGAGTAACCATTGTGCGTGTGAAATTGTTTGTTACAAAACGGAGAAAACTTATGGCTAACCCAGACTGCAATCGACAAGTGGCTTTGACTATTTCTCATAGCTCGTCTTGGTCGTTTCTAGGATTACTTAGGTGCTGTAATAGTGGTTGCTGCAACATTCGCCGCGTTGATTTCTGCTGAACTCTATCCAAGTCGCGTAACACCGGCTCTAGTGGGTTTAGCAATTAACTATACGCTTCTGGTACCCATCTATTTGAATTGGGTGGTGAAGTTCACCGCGGAGATCGAGATGTACATGGGCAGCGTGGCAAGGATTTCCGCTTACCGGCGCGCCGACTCCGAAGATTACCAAGACGAAGACGGTAGCTTCTTCTCAATCTTTCTATCTCTATATAATACTCTTTTGTTCGCAATTCGATGTTCCGAAATTTTCTTCAGACCACCGGGTGCCCGAACTCTGGCCCAGCAAAGGCGAAATCATCTTCGACGATGTGTCTCTAATATACCACGCGCAAAAAGAACCAGCGATCTCCAACCTGACCTTGAAGATTCCAGCAGGTCAAAAGGTGGGGTACTTGAAAATCATCTTCGAAAATCATCTATCGTTTAATCGTTCCTCTTAGATCGGTGTCTGTGGAAGAACCGGAAGCGGCAAGTCCTCGACGATGATGGCGCTATTTCGATTAGTGGAGGTTGCTCAAGGCAGAATCCTGATCGACGGAGTAGACGTCCGCCGGTTGCCTCTGAGGACTCTGCGATCTAGGATCTCGGCGATTCCTCAGGACGTGATCATGTTCGGTGGCACCATTCGGTAAATCTTAATTCATTCCTCCAGTGACGTTCTCGTAAATATGGAATCACGAAGACTAAACAATTGACAGGGAAAACTTGGATCCTCTCTGCGAGCACAATGATCGAGAACTCTGGACCGCATTAGAAGTAGCCCAGATCAAGGAAGTCGTCGCTTCGCATCCCGAAGGTCTCGGTAAGGCCGTCCTCCTAACTCCAAGATCCTTCGAATATCGAGTAAAAATATTCGAGAATATTCTGACAGAACTTTAGCAGAATTCCAACGAAGCATGTTCTCTCTGAAATCAGACTTCGAGGTACGCGAAGGCGGCGAGAACTTCTCTTCGGGTCAGCTGCAGCTGCTTAGCATGGCCCGTGCAATTCTCCGGATGTCGTCGATCGTCGTCCTCGACGAGGCCACCAGCGGGCTGGACGTCGCCACCGAGAAGTCGCTTCTGAAGACGGTCTCGGCCACCTTCGAGAACAGAACCGTGATCGTTATCGCGGTAACCACCTTGCCGCGACACCTTATCTCCTAAAACCCAAGAACAAACATAGCACCACCAGTTGGTTTTTCCCTTTCCAGCACCGTGCGGCGGCTCTGCTCGACTGCGATCGCATAATCGTGTTCAACGAGGGCAAGATCGTCGAGGACGGCTCGCCGATGGATCTATCCGAACGACCAGGAGGCTTCTTCGCGAACATGGTCAAGTCCAATGATGGGAACGAAGACACGATCGGATGAGAGCAAGGGATCTCCATGAAAAGACTGGTCGCTCCGGTCCGATCGCGAGGAGTATTTATTTTTGATACGCGAGATAAGCAGCGCGTGGCGAGAACCCGTCGCAGTTTTACCTTTTCTATGTCGTAATAAAATGGTCGTTGATCGACTGCATACTATCGTTCTTCTACTTCGCGAACGATTCATCGATCCTGTCCAAATCCTGTTTCTAGTTGTCGTCTCGGCAACGATGTTAATTAGGTATTGCATAATTCGCGCGGTAATCGCGTTCGCACATCTATACAGTACATTAATCTTGAAAGGCTCGCGTACAGAATCGATAGAGTCGATTACAGTTCGATGCGGTTCAGAACTGCAAAAACTGCGAATTAAAAAGAATAAGAGGGGCGAGCGATCGGTGACCAGAGGCATCGACTCTTCCCGGATCATCGATCGCCGCGCTTTAAACTCGAAGGCGAACCGGAGCCGTTGATCCTAGAGCATCTCGCAGTATCTATCGCTCGACGAGGAAATGTCCAGGGACAATCAAGTTTGATAATCGATTTCATAATGGAAATGTACCTTCCGGTCCGGTTTCGGCGACAGGGTATCGATCGTGGTCAGTCCACGTGTGGCCGACGAGCGACGCACGACGCGCGACGCTGGCCAGCGCACAAGGTGCCAAACGATAATAATTACCAATACCCCCACGGCAACACGGTATCGCACTATCACGCGCCGCAATGGAAAACGTGCGCCCGTTTTTCTGCCAGTAGCATCGAGACCGGTCTGTCGATAGCTTGCCGGCATCCGGGTGTCCGCGAGCAAAAGTTCTGTCGCTCTCGCGATCAACTATCTTTGAGGTCCTCGGGATGTCTCCGGAAACATAGTATCTTCTTCGGATTGTCTTTCCCCTGTGGCTCCTCCGACTAACTTTCCGCTTCGCGAAGGAATCGCGAGTGCAGGTTCGCAAAAAATAGATGGAAGCTCCATCAACGAAGGCTTGCAATTAGAGCTACGGTGGAAGCAGAGAGAATCTTCAATTCGTTTATCACGTGATGGAAGACGGTGAACAGAGATAGTCCGTCCCGTGTGTAACGTCAAGCGAGCCCTTTGGGAACGGTCGTCGACGTATCGAGGTCGCCGAATCTCGCAGAAGCTGCAAGCTTATCATTTAATTATACATGTACTCGAACAAGAATCAGGATATAATTTAGGTGCTCGATACGCGACAATTTACCTCCAAAGGGATTTCGCAGAAGATTCTGTCCGAAGAACGCGCCGCCGTAGTTTTCATAAAGCCAGCTTTCTAATTGATAATTATACATATATTGCGAACGATCGTTTAGATCGTGATTGGCAACGGACGATGAATCTCGGTAGTGGTCTCGCCGGTCGTCGGACAGTTTCCTAAAACCCGGAACAGGAAGAACCTTCTCCCGAGAAGATCGTCGCGAAATCGGCTCGAACGAGGGACCAAGGCCTCCGAGGAAAGTGAGTACTTCCGGTGCGACGGCACGGCGCGACATGGTGCAACAATGTTTCGTCGAGACGGCGAGAAAGATGAAAAGAGAACGTTCGATAAACGGGCGATGATAATAGCGTGAATCGTAGACGATAAGAGGCCAAGATACGAAAATGGTATACAGGGAAACCTGGTCCCGTCTTTCAGGAAATGGCCGTGGTAGAGCGCAGCCTAGTTCGATGAGTAATCAATTTGCACCGGCAATAATTTTCCGCTACAAACGATAAATCAATCACCGATCGCTATTCCGCGCTCCGTTATTCCAATTTAAACCGAAGCACCTTGGTTTTGGTGACGCGCGCGCTGACGCAAAGCGCTCGAGGCTCGATAAACGCGTCGATGTTGGTTATTTACCGGTGCTTATCGTCGTGGAACTCGAACATCAATTAACGAATTAACCGCTCGCTGCCCGAACGAAGGAACTACGATTTCGGAAGTGTTTCGAGTCCGCGTTTAAACTCCTCGGGCGATGATACATCGATTTCTCTGTGCAGCTGCAGATGCTCCGTAATTGGATGCGTTGCAATTTTACCGAGATTACAAATGAAACGCTAAAAACCACGGAAATATAAAGTACAACCTATCTTTTCCAACGTCTAATTGATCCTAGTATATAATTACAGCATATTAGAACAGCTATTTGTTATAGCGACTACTGTGTATATATTTAATGACTCGGTACTTCCAGCATCGACGCGAAACGGTGTGAACAATTTGCAGTGATTTTCGCGATAATAGAACGGCCGGTTTCGAAGGCAATGCCGCGGTATCCCGTGGTATCCCGTGGTAATGAGGATGTCGGGTGAAGTCACCGTTTCGAGGTCGATCTCAGAATGCCAGAGGACCTTGAAGTCGTCGAAGGATTATTACAGCGAAATTCATATCCTCGACGCTAAATCTCGTGAATACACGGCCCTCTCGATTACTTTTATACAGACGATTCTCGTATAAAATGCAAAACTCTAATTGTAATTAAAGCGCTTGATTTCCACGTTGCGATTCGAGACAGACGATCTCGCGTAACATATTGTTATTGACGTCGCACGTCGTCTCCAATATCGGTTTAAACTAGAAAGAGTCTAGAGGTGTAAATTCTGCCGAACAACAGCGAACGGGAGGTGTCGCGATGCGGGACGAGGCGTGGCGAGGTTTCGGTTCGAATAATTTCGTTCGTAATGCGATTTCAACGTCTGCGGCGCCGGTGCCGCGGCCACGCAACGCACGTACGCCGACCCGTTTAACGAAAAGAGAATAGGCCTCGTTAGATAAGACGACAACGTGCTTCCACCTGCTTGTTGACACTGCGTCTCTTTGTTATCGGCTAGATAAGATTTCTGCGTCTTTGTCGAACTTGAGGCCTCAGTTTTCCGCACGAATTCACCGAGTGCAGTTCACCGCAGCGCCGAAAATTGCATGCCGCTACGAAACAACGACCACGATCGTTTCCCCAGTGATCTCCGCTTAATCCACGGTCCATCGAAAACCCTCCGATTAAGCCAGTCCCTTGAATCGACGTTCGACGTTCAATCTGAAAGGTGAGTGTCTTTAAACTTATCCTTGCTTTCTTCTTAACTAGTCGAAATCCACTAGTAGAAATTAATGAAAATTATACCAAATTACGGAGCTCGCCGGGTTAAGCTGTACAGAGAAATGTTTATCTCTATTATCGCAACGACAGGCAGGAGCCATCTTGAGACACGATAAAACCGTGACTATTACCTTGCCGCGATCCAGTTGCATTTCCATCGGTGAACGACGATTGGGTAATTCTATTGTGCAATGGAAAGTTCGAGCATCCGATGAATAATGGAACCCTCGAATCCCTCGTTTTCCTGAAAAACAAAGCCGAAGATTACAGTCGAGTCGCTGAAGCCTCTGCGCTTCGCTGCCGGCGAATTTGGCCGTGATAAAGCGATCCGGGGCAAACAAGGCAATTAGCGATAGTCGGAGCCGCGAATCGCGAACTGCGAGAATCAAACGAAAACATCGCCGGAGGACAAGACGCGAACGGGTAGATGTCTTCCAAGTTCGAAGGGGACCACGTGGACCGCGGTTGCGTGTCGATCAATTGCGCTACGGCCTCGGCCTCGGTCACGACCACGGCCGATTAAACGAGCATCGCGAGTCGCGACCGACAGCAATCGCCGATCTGCAAACATCGGACTAACGAAACGCGCGAATGCTTCCCTAATTTTCAATTTCGAAAATTAGTTTTATACTCGATTAAACCTCCGATCATTTCTAACTCTTGGACAAGAAATAAATAAAGATTATTCTTCGATAATCCTATTTAATTAATTCTTCGCGCAGATCGGCAGAAAAGTCTTCCAGGATTTCTAAGACACTACATTCGACGGTACAGTTTCATTTCGTTTCCCTATATTTCCCGATGCGCTCGGAGAGAGGGATGAGATTTTTATTCCACGTTCCAGATTAAAATGTCATCGTTGCTATAATAAAATTTAGAGTGCTGTAAATTAACTTCTGTTTAAAAAAAGAGGTTCGTCGAACTACACTATATCGAAGTTCTTTGTGAAAATGCATCACAACTTCTATAGTCATTGCATGAGATATGAAACTTAGATAAAGCTTGATTTTCCTGGTTCTTAGTTCCCGTGGCTGAACAGTAAACCGACTGTAAAGCAACTATTCGATTCGAATCTATGTTTCGCAAACTTTGAGGAATTCTTATTTATAGATCGTGGATTTTACGCGTTCACGAGGAAAATTAGTGGAAGCGGTAGGAAACAGCGAGCAAATCAATTTCTGTCGGAATAAATCGAATCCTTAGTCTATCGCTTACGCTTGATATATTATTATTATTGTTATTATTATTATTACTATCATTTTTGTTATTATTATTACCATCATTTTTGTTATTATTATTATTATGATTAGTATTATTATTATTATTATTGTAATGAGATAGCAGCCGAGTCAGTAAATTTCTGTGATAAGGAAAGAAAAGAAGATTAGGGAAGTGATAGAGATTCGAAGAATGCGACGATAGACGCGGTTTATCGTTCGCGCGGTCTGACGATCTCGAGAGATTTCCTTCATCGGGAATCGCGATCGCGATAATAATAATTTAATAACGTCAGCAGCTCCGCTAATTCGAAACAACTGTGAATCGGACGAGTTCGACAACGACAATGACAACGACGACACACGCTCCATCATTGTGCAACGAAAATTACGAAACGCCGTTGCGCGCGTGCAGAGAATCACCCACACGGTTACGTAAAGCGGTCGGAGAAAGGGAATATTTAGAGAATGTAGAAAACATCGAATGGTAAAAAGTAGGAGAAAGAGATCGGAGAATCGTCGAAGTATCAGCGCGTCTTCGAACGCATTTCCGGGAGCGAGTCACGAGTCTCCAACGAACACACGGTGAACAACGTTCAACGAGATCCTGTTCGCGGTGATTAATCAAACACCCTCATCGCGCTCCGGATCCCTGAAAGCCCAGGTTCTCCGTAACCAGACTGAAAATACATTCAAAATCTCGTTCTTCGAGATCGGAAGATCTCGTCGAGCAGAACTTTTGCAGCTCGAAGAGCTGCTCGGTCTCGGAGCCTCGCGATGTTAGAAGCGAAATAAAATAAAAAGAGATATGTATGCGGTATAGAAACGCGATAGAAGCACTGGGCTAGGACGTTGAGCGAATCTTGCGTTACAGAGGACCGTTTCATTCTTCACGCAGAATTTCCAGGCAGCTCGTTGCGCGGAGATGAGCAATGAAATCGCGATATCGTTTCGCTACCGATAAGATCGACCGCGGCCTTCGCAAACTCGCCGATTCACCCGACGCTCGCTCCCGAGCAACTGCTTCAGAATAATCAGGCCGAATTACGTAAGACGAGTTGAAGTGCGAGCGTTAACACTGAAACTGGTCAACGCAGCGGAACGATCGCGTTGCGACGCGGCGCATCTCGACGCGACGTTCTGTCAGTTTTCGACTTTGCAATTAATTTCTATGTGAGTTGACAGAAACGCGAGTCGGGCGAAGGCGTAGTCCTTTTTCAATTGAAATGTTGCCGAAGCGCGCGGAATCTGCGGTGGAAATCCAGTTAGGAATCGATTCGCGAAGCAAGCACGGATCGAGATTCGCGATTGCCGGTTTCCCGCGAGTCTTCGACGTACCGAAGAGATCTCGATAAGACGATCGAGGGAGCTTTTTGCCGCGAATGTCGGCCGATCCGTGAGAATGTGCTAATTTGTCGTGACGTAACGCGTGAGCGGTCGATACGTATACATCGTGTATTGGACGTCGTTAGCATAAGCATGTGACCATCGGATCGGCTAAACCCGTCGCGTGCTCGCGCTATTGTGTAGTCCGATTTACGGCGTTTTCGGCGAGTCAGCGGTCCCCCGATTGTCCAGAGGCGCATTATCTTCGGTTCGCGGGAATCGGGGAAGGCTGCGCGACGAATTCGAAGATTCCGTCGCGGACGTCGCGCGAGCAGCGACGCGAATCAAAAACGAGCGGACAAATATTTGCACTGGCTCCGCGATAATCGTCATAATAAAGGACGCAATAAAGCAATTCTGGTGCGCGGCTCGATAACCGGCCTCTGTTATCTTAATTAACATGACGAACAATCGGCGAGCGAGGGACTCGGATCTGATAAAACCAGCCCCTTCGATCGTCGACGGGGAAATATTTACACGGGAATCGTTTCCACGAAATCGTCGCGGAAACGAGACGAAAGAAAAGGTGGAAAGAGAGGCGTCGGTTTGAAGTGGTGCTCTGGTTTCAGGTGTGAAACGAGTCTGCCATCGACATGCATCGGACGAAGAGTGCAAGATGAGGTTCTCGTGCTTCCCGAGGCCAAACATCCTGGGACAGAGACGTAGCATCAATTTTCCACCTTTGCCTGCGAACAACGACGACTCCGACAGCGTTGTTGGCATAAGTATAGTAAGTAGGACGAGTTACCTTTTTCTGAATTCTCTTCGGAAAGTTCTCTGCCGTAAATTCCTCGCCGAGAACTCGGATCGAATTGCATCGTTGTTAGTTGCAATTTATTTATTAGCCGCAATAATCAATTTTTCGTTTGCCCTTGTAGAATGGAAGCTACAGGCAGCCCGTAGAACAAGAGCTGAGCTACGGCGTGGTGAGTGAGATTGCTTAAACAACGCTTTAACCCTTTGCACTCGGAAATCCCCCAAGAGGAGGCACAACGAAGGTGACGATAATTATGCCGCTTTCAATATTAATAATTTTCGTTTCACAAAGTCTTTTTTACCAAATTTTACTTAAACAATGTACTTATTTCCAACGTTCTGTCGTTTTAGATTTGTTATATCATTACTTAGTAACGCACTAATAAATACATTCCGATTTTTGGTAGATAGTCAGTGATAATTCTCCGAGTGCAAAGGGTTAATCGATCGTCGAACGTCCGAAGGGGGAAGCGTGTATCCCAAATTGATATCGATATCGATATCTAACGAAGAGAACGGTCTATCGGTTGTTACGTACGTTCGATAATCTATGGGATATGGATTAGAATAGACTTTCCCTTGTTCAGATACGTCCCCTGCCCGATGCAACAGCGACAGCAGTCAATGGAACAAACCCGCTTCCGAACTCCAGCGGAAAGAGCAAGGCTCCAGCTCCGCCTGCGCCTCGAAACCACAGTCCTCTTCCTACGCACCAGGAAAATGATCGAGAGGATGCAAAACACGCAACCGATGCTGACCGGCCTGTCAACAACCCTAGGGGTGGTGTTATCGGCAGGACGCCCACGCCACCCTCTGCGCCGTCCCCTCTTTACTACAAAGATGCCAAGTAACAATCGATATCATTAACACTTTAACCCTTGCGCCAATAGCCGCCTAACTAGTAACTGATAACTGGACACTTCGTTCCAATTTCTTTTCAATACCTGTTGAACCTTATTCCTGACAACAAACCCCTTTTCCTGGACAATCGTACGTTAATTTACATCAGAGGCGTAGAAGGCTCTCGGGGCCTTGGGTAGTAGTCGGTCCCACCTTGGAAGCTGATTCGATTTTCGGGGTGGTAGAGTTCAGCGAGACACGAATGGGAATTTGCGTTGCAGGAGCAGCCAGCAGATCAAGAAGGCCATTTTGGAGAACGAGTTCCTCGGCAACCTCGAAGAGAACCAGGTGGATGCCGTCGTCTCAGCGATGTACCCTAAAGAGATACCGCCAAACACGTTGGTGATCAAAGAGGGAGACATAGGTGGGGCGCGCGATCCGCGTATTATTTTTTTCATCGTGTAAACGCGAAGCATGATTACCAAACTTCCGTTTGACCAATTATTCAGGGTCCCATCTTTACGTCTCGGCGGAAGGTGAGTTCGACATCTACCAGGGCAACAAGTTCCAGAGGAGCTTCGGTCCCGGAGTCGCCTTCGGAGAGATCGCGCTCTTGTACAACACCAAACGTCTTCGCTCCATTAACGGTAAATTGACAGACCTGCGGACAGACAGACAGACAGAGTTCTCCGTGGCAAGTCTTCATCGATCGTATTTGACTTTCAGTGAAGAAAGGTGGGAAGGTATGGGTCCTCGACAGGTCGGTGTTCCTCACCATCATGATGAGGACAGCCCAGGAGCGGCTGGAGGGCAACGTCAGGTTCCTGCGGCAGGTCTCCGTTCTCCAGAAGCTGCCGGAACCGAAGGATCATCTCCTCGCTAAGATCTCCGACCTTATACGGCTGGTAATCGACCTGTACATCCTGTATTCCATCGATGCTCCGAGCGATTTTTCGCGCAAAGTCGATCCTCGAAGCTGGATACGAATGCTTGTTCCTCTCGTTAGGAGTTCTTCCTCTCCGGCGCCAAGATTGTCACCCAAGGCGAGAAGGGTGACAAGTTCTACATAATCAGCGGAGGTAACGTCAGGATCACGAAAAACACGGAGTACGGGGGCGAGGAGGAACTGGTTGTCCTTGGGAAGGGTCAGTATTTCGGGGAGAAGGCTCTTTACGACGACGAAGGTGAGAATCGACGACAGGCGACCGCCGTGGCTCTCGCACCTGGCGTAGAATGTCTGACCTTGGACCGAACGTGAGTCGCCGTTAGTCGCACCTTATTCGAATCCTTGAGCGGCCTATTATCACGCTACACGTGTGTAGATAACGTTAAACATTAAACGATTATCGTTCGCCGGTCGAACGTTCCAATAGTCCGCTCAAGGGTCGAAGAATCTCTAAATCCTCGTGGTCCTCGAGGTTGGCCGCTTGATCGACTCGATATCGAATCTCAGATCTTTCTTGAACTATCTGGGCGGTCTCGACGAAATACGGAACAAGGATTGGGTGGCGGAGTACGAGAAGCAAAAGCGATCGTTGACGCCGAGGAACTGGACCAACGAGTACTCGGAAATCACCTTGGCTGACTTGGAGATCAAAGGCACTTTGGGAGTCGGTGGATTCGGCAGGGTCGACCTGGTCGTCTTGAAATCGGACCGGGAGAAGAGCTTCGCGCTGAAGAAGCTCAAGAAGAAGGTGATGGTCGAGCAACAGCAACAGGAGCATGTACTGAACGAGAAGCATATCATGCAGGCTTGCGACTCTCCGTTCATTTGCAAGTTGGTAGAGTTTGCACAGTACAGTAATACTCTCTCCAATTGTCACTCGGCTTGTAAACAAAATTGGACAATTTGGGAAGAGGAGATACGATTATTCGAGCCTCGTTTTTATAGTCGCCGATAGACAATTAGGGAGAATTTACTGTAGATCGTACATCGTCGACGCTTTCGAGGATGAAACGGTCCTCTCAAATTCCTCGATCATCTTCCAGGCTCTGTCAGACGTACAAAGACAGCAAGTACGTGTACTTTCTGATGGAAGTCTGCCTCGGAGGAGACGTCTGGACGACTTTGCAGAAGAGACGACAGTTCGACGATGCGACCGCGCAATTCATGATCGGATGCGTGGTCGAGGCTTTCGATCATCTTCACTCGATGAACATCGTCTATCGAGATTTGAAGCCGGAGAATCTGATGCTCGACTTACGTGGATACTTGAAGCTCGTGAGTCGAACGCGGTCGGTCGAAACGTAATCGATGCGGACGCCATTTATTCGAGCCTTATTGGCCTCTATATTATCGATTCTCGTCGATCGTTTAATAATCTCTACGAAACAAGGAGCGCGCGTTCTTGCATATATTCTTGCGTATCCTTTCAGGTTGATTTCGGCTTCAGCAAGAAGATAGGACCTTCCAAGACCTGGACGTTCGCCGGCACTCCCGAATACGTGGCACCCGAAATAATCCTGAACAGAGGACACGACAGGTGAGCAATCTCGATCGGCTGTTTGACACTGTACATGAAACGGTCGTTTGCATAATTTCAAAAAGGGCGGTGGACTACTGGGCATTGGGGATACTGACCCACGAACTGCTGGTCGGCAAGCCACCGTTTCGGGCTGCGGACCACATGACCACCTACAACAAAATCTTGAAAGGCATCGAGGTGGTCGGAATACCGAGCATCGTTGGCAAGAACGCGAGCAACCTGATCAAAAAGCTTCTTCGTCTGAACCCGTCGGAACGCCTTGGGTACCAAAGGAACGGCATTCAGGACATTCGAAATCACAAGTAGGTTCCTAAAAAAAAACGAAATCGACAAATCAATGCAGAGTCGTTATTGCATAATATTTTACAGATGGTTCAACAACTTCAATTGGCAGGCCTTGCAAAAACAAACTATGCCAGCGCCGATTATCCCCACGGTAAGCGAACTAATTTCATGGGTTCGATGAACATTAAGATTAACGCGCGATGGAAACGAATAAATCGATCGGTACTTCCAGGTACGGAGCCAAATCGATACGAGGAACTTCGAGAGGTATCCGCCGGACCACAGCGTTCCACCCGACGAATTCTCCGGATGGGACTCGCAATTCTAGCGGCGTCGACGACCGAAGACGATCAATGGACAGTAGCGTGCGTCTTATCCGTTGATCGAGTGATAACGATAGCCTTCGCGGGTCGAATAAAAGAATCCGCCGACGACGCGAGCGATCGTTCGATATCTAATCGATTGTTCTCATTTACGCGGAATATGTGCACGGAATTACGGTTTTACGATCGGTCCCTTCCACATCCTTTAACACTAAGCCTACCACGAGACGGTCATTTCGACCGGATTCACATTTTTTTATTTTAAGATTGTTGACGTCATAAAAACTCTTCTATAGGAAATGATTGAATTGATTTCCAAATTCAAGCATGCATTATAATAAAATTGATGAAACGTCTAAACGCATTCGATGTTGTCATTCTTATTCTCGCAACTTTGAAATACAATTTGCAACGTGCAGGTAACTGAGAAGAGACAGCGGCGAACATTGTGATGCCAGAAGAACCGAAGCTATTCGAGCCGATTTTTGAAGAGTCGAATATTCGATTTGAAACGATGTACACATTTACTAGAAAATTTACTAGAAACTAGACGTTGTACACAATTTATACTCGAGTTAATAAAACAAAGTCCGAAAAAGAAACAAACGAACCCTGCGTCTTACAATTAATCGATCCGACCAAATAAGATCCTTCTATCGCGCAATATGACACAATAGACACGCCTGCGATAGCCTGTTTCGACAAAAATCACATTACACGATTTCATATGTACCGTCGGCGATATCGTGTTTATCGAGTGCACTTGTCATTGCCATTTAATCGCAATATCTGCTGTAGCTGGATAGTGCGATTCGCTCGAGATAAAGTGAACCCCAGTGCACTACGGACAATAGAAACAACCAACAGGATAACTGCTCGAAAACGGACAAGTCATTTCTGATCAGTGTTCACCGAACCAGCCGCCGTGATATTCTACGAGAGAGGGCATCCTCGAGCAACCGTTCCTCGAAGATGCTTTTCCCGTGTTGTCGGAGGACGATCGAGGCCGACATCGATACGTCCATTCCCGAACAACGCGAAAGTGATGATTTCTATGGAGATCTCACGCATCCGAGGAAGCGCGGAGTGATCGGGAAAGTGAACGAGTCCGGGAATGATCGAATCGTTGTCTACGAGAAAAATGAAAAGTAAACGGAGAAAACTAATTACGAGTGCTCGAATTTCGGCGAAGAGATCCGAAAGAATCTGATTCGTGCGACTTTCAGGACAAAGCAGCTGATCAAGGAAGCGATACTGAAGAACAAATTCCTCCAAGACCTCGATGAAAAGCGGATCGGCAATCTGATTTCGACGATGCAACCTAAAACTGTGAAGGCCAACAGCAGGATCATCCACGAAGGGGACATCGGTGAGTAACGCGATCGGAACGCAACCATTATCGCGTACTAATCGCTCCGATAAAATCAGGCACGCATCTCTACGTCTCCGAGGAAGGCAGCTTCGAGATCTCCATTGGCGACGTCTCCCATGGCAGCTTCGGACCAGGCGTTGCTTTCGGAGAGCTGGCGCTGTTGTATGACACCAAGAGATTGTGCTCCATCGACGGTAGCGAGATTTTCCTCGATAATCGACACGCCGTCTAGAATGATGATCGTAAAATTAATCAGTGGCAATGTCGTTTTTTCATTTGAATTACTGAGCTTGATATCGATATCGGTATCAATCGATACCAATAATCAAAACTATAGAATGCTTGTTCAGCACTTTTTTCACCGACAATGTTCCTATGAAAATTCGACGTATCAGAAATCGTTTCCCTTATTTTCTTCCGATCGGATCGAACCGGTTCCTTATCCGATACCAAACTGTTCTCCTACAGCGAATACGAATGGCAAGGTGTGGATGCTGGATAGAGACGTGTTCCATTCGATAATGACGAACGGCAACGAGACAGACATGGAACACAACATGCAGCTGCTCCGAAAAATTCCAATCTTCAATGACATACCAGACGAGGCTCTTGTGAAAATCTCTGATCTGATAGCGGTGGTAAGGAATCGGTCTTTTGCACAGAAACCGGCAAATTATTTCGACAATGATCGTCTTTACTTTCGCTTTATTACAAGGAATTCTATCCTGCGGGCACGTATGTGATACGACAAGATAAGTACGGCTCCAAGTTCTACATCGTGAACGCAGGAAGCGTTAAGGTAACGAAGAATAGTGACGGAGGAATAGAGAAGGAGCTGACAATTTTGAACAAAGGTGACTATTTCGGTGAGAAAGCGCTCTACGAAGAAGACTCCTGTCGACAGGCGAACGTGATTGCGATGCCCCCTGGAGTGGAGTGCTACACCATCGAAAGATCGTAAATCAATCAATTCTCTGGATTCTCGATTAAAAACAGAATATCGATCCTCCCCCGAGCCCACAATTTTGTTAGAATTCTGCCAATTTGACACAAGTGAATAGCCCAAGGCTTAAGCTGTAGAAACAAACTGTACGGACGGGGATTGGTCGAAAGATTCTGCAGACCGGGCCGTAGACAGTCCATCGAGCTTATCACGACCGTCTCCGCAGAGATTTCCTGGCGTACCTGGGCGATTTGAAAGCCATCAAAAACAAGAACTGGCTGCAGCACCAGGCCTCTTCAGAACCCGACGACTGGAGCGAAGAGTTCAAGAGCTTGACCCTGTCGGACTTAGTTGTTCACACGACGATCGGGGTTGGCGGATGTGGCCGAGTCGAATTGGTAACCGTGAATTCGATGCCAAATATCAGCTTCGCTCGCAAGAAGGTCAAGAAGCACATGATCACGAAGGAAGGCTTCCAGAAGATGATCTACAACGAGAAGATGAATCTGAAGCAGAACGACTCGCTTTTCGTTTGTCGGTAAGGAACAGATGAAGAAGAGTAGAAAAGCTACGTTCTAGTACTAGGTGTTATCGACGAAGGTTTCTTCCAGGTTGCACAGGACCTTCAAAAACAAAAGATACCTGTACTTTCTACTGGAGGCGTGTCTCGGTGGAGATTTGAGAACAGTCTTGTACAGAAATGGTCGTTTCGACAATAAGAAAACGAGATTCGTCGTCGCATGTATTGCCGAAGGTCTCCACCATCTTCATTCGTTGGGCATCGTTCACAGGGACTTGAAGCCGGAGAACATCGTGGTCGACAGTCTTGGTTACGTTAAGCTTGTGAGCCTTTCTTTTTTCGGAGATACCGATCGTAGGTAGCGTTTTGCTGATTTTCAAGTGGTTCTTGCAGTGCGACCTTGGAGCTAGCAAGTATATTGGCGGCTACAAGACGGGGACCTTTATAGGAACGCCGGAATACTTGGCTCCGGAAATCATTCAGAGCAAATCGTACAGCCGGTAAGCCTTCCTAAACCCGCAACCATGGAATCACAGTTAGCATTAATTGGTATTTTCTTGATCAAGAGCCGTCGATTACTGGGCATTGGGTATCGTCACGTACGAGATGCTCCTAAGTCGGACACCGTTCCAAGGTATCAACGATTTGGAAACCTACAACAATATTCTTTTAGGCTTCAAAGAAACGCTTCTTCCGTCTGCTATAAGATCCGCGGCGAAGCAGTTCGTCGTGTCTCTTCTGCAAGAGGAACCTACCAAACGACTTGGATGCCTGCGAAACGGCATCGATGATCTTCGCAGGCAGAGGTAAGTACCTCTGCAGGGGTTCGAACAACTTTCAGTTATTTATTGGTAACTTGAGAATATTTCAGATGGTTCAGCAATTTCAAATGGCAAGATTTGCAGCAACGTAAGATACCATCGCCTATTGCGCCAACGGTAAGCGAGCAATTCGAGGCTTACAGTCGGTTGTATACACGTATAGAATCTCTGTTTTAACAACAATTCTAACCTAAGTCGATTATATACGCGTATCACAATAATCATTATTCTGATTGTAATATATATATCATACAAAATTGTTCCCGGAAACAGAAATTATACTGAAACAGCTTACCTACGATAACAGTTAACTCGACTTTCTTGGCTAACAGTTAATTCCTATACATTTATTATATTAATTGCTTACAGGTAAAAAGTCATCTCGATGTTAGCAACTTCGATAGATACCCGCCAGATCATGCACCAGCGCCAAACGATTTTTCTAACTGGGATGCGAATTTCTAGCAGAAGAAAAAATAGACTATTTGAGAAATTATTCAATGAAGTATTATTTGAAAGCGGGGGTAATGCAAGAGTGTTAACAAATTGGGAATAAAGATCATATTAATCCCATTACTTATTTGTAATAATACTACGTAAGGGGGTACTTCACAAAATCTCCGAACAGCTAATTCTTACCGTTTTGAAAACGGCACCAATTTTATCTACATCGGATAACGCCATTGAATATAGTAATGATATGTTCAGACTGTTGAACAATGTGACCGACGAAGTGATTTTTTAGCAGAACTATAGGATGGCGCCATCTTTGGAGAAATCTTAGAACCATCTAGATTGAAATAATACGGACATACACATATATATGTTTTAATTAATATCTTTCTATTCAGATCCTTTCACCTTTAAACGCTGAAATGAAAGCTGCGAGATCACATTTTACGATAGATCTATTTAAGACTGCAGAGCAATTCGGAATCATACATCAATGTAATCCTATTGACATTTCATGGCTTGATTCACGTAGTTCGCGTGTTATGCGCTACGCTTGAAAGTTTTGTTTACTTGTAGCTATTGCTATCTTAAAATTAAGTCGTGAAATAACTGTAAATAAGCTTCTAAATTAGTTATTATATATCAATAGTGTACTAGTAGTATGTAGTATAAAATGTTAGCTCACGGTTACCAATCGGATGCGAAAATAATGTTTCGAAGACTAAGAAGAATATAAAGAGCGAAATAACCAGCCAGCGAAATTGATGTAATTCATAACGAAGACCTCGTGTTTCAACGTACCAAGGCAAGCAGACGGATAAAGGTAGTACATATACTTTTTTAAGTGATCCATAATGAGTTTGAAGGTTTTAATCGGTCAGCTTCTTTGAAGTATGTTTGTATCGAATATGTTCACTTGGACATTGCTGGACATTGCGCAAAGCACGCCGACAACTTCAGGTGGCGCACGCACGATTTGCTGCACTCTGTGCAAATAACCTTGTTACACCATCGTTCGAACGGTGGTGACTTCACAAATTTTGTGAAACAATTCAATTACGCGTAGAAAACAAACCGTCTAAACATGCTCCGGCAATAAACAATGTAATGGGCATAGAATTTCTATCACGTAGTTTCGTTTGTAGTCGATAACAGCGAATGTTCAACAGTGCTGTACCGTATTGGATTACAGTGCGAGAGAGCAAACACACGCACTCACTAAATTTTTGAACGACTACATACCACGTATAGAATTAACACGGTGAAATGTGAACGACACGAGGATTTGTAATGTATTTACATAAATCGACGAGCACCGCTCCGTTATCAGTGGTGACAAGACCTAACTTAACATGGGGTGAAACTAGGTCTATGTAGATCTCACTTACCATTAATTTACAGTGTTTTGTACAAAATATTATACGATGGAGGCCCACGAGAATGAGCAATATGTTACATTTCCCCTTTCTGGGGTGCACGATGGTATACAGGATAACATTATATCTCATGAGGAGATATGTGAGCCTGTTGACGAGTGTGTCCTTCAGGAAGGACTTACTGAGGTGTCTGTTACGGATGTGAATGCTGGTATCACAGAGGCACAAGTTGCTGTTGAAATTTTAGCAGAACACTCAGACGAAGAGGATGAAAATCGTGTAGTATATCCTATATATATTAAACAAGAAGAACAACAGCAATATACGTCAGGGGATGACGAATCTATGGCTGTGGAGGCATTACGGCAACTTGGTGGAATGTATCCTTGCTTTGAGGATAAAAAAGTATCTTGTCCTAATTGCACAAATCTTTTTTCACAGACTGAGATGGCCAAACATCATACCACGTGTACAGTTAACAAATTATCCTGTATGACTTGTGGAGAAACATTCGAAAGGAAAATGGACTTGAATAATCACATGGTTTGCCACCAGGTGGACAGACCACACGCATGCAGGACTTGCGGCAACTTATTTCGTTCCAAAAGCAGCTTAAGATGTCACATGTTGGAAGTACACCAAGTGGAAAGACCTCACAAATGTACAATATGTGGAGCAGACTTCCAGAGGCCTTCTAGTTTGTCTAATCACATGAAAATCCACACTTATGTTGCTGGTCGTGCCATCATGCAGTCACAGGGTAATAATGTATCCCAGGCAGAGGAAACGTTTAGGAAATGGCCTGAAGATATGACAGAGGCCCAGAATAATCAAGTGCCATCTGCTTCTATACAAACTGTACAAACCTATGACACTGTCCAATGGACAGTTCCAACATATAATTTTCATAACGAACAGTCAACTGTTAATGCAATATCCAATCCTCAGGAAAAGATAGATACACTTCATGAATTTACAGTAATGCCAAATGGGGAAGTAGCACAATTCGAATATACCCAACAGAGTAATCTAAATAATCAAGTTGGTCAACAATACAATCTTACGCTGAACTCTTTCAATAACACGGATGCAATGGTGAAGGTCGAAACCTTATCATACAACAGTGAAAACAGGCGAAATTATACAGAGATTGAAACGAATGGTACAAAGCAACATACTTGCAGGCATTGTGGTATTAGTTTCTCCCGAGCAACAGCATTGGTCTCTCATGAGAAAATCCACGCGTCCAAAAATTGGAATATGCCGATCGAATGCGAATACTGTGATAAACAGTTCCAAGATGGCAATCACTTGGCTACCCATCAAACGACTTGCGCGAAAAAAATGATGCAGAACAACATAGAGCAAGGTACACCTAACAATAAGTGGGGTAAACACGCGTGTTCCGAATGTGGCAAGAAGTTTACTACTAAACAGAAGATGTTTAGACACCAGTGGATTCACAGAAAGAAGACGCATTCCTGCGAGGTATGTGGTTCCCAATTCGAGAAACAAAATCAATTGGATGAACACAGATTGTCCGCGCATCCCGGCGATTCTCCGTTTACTTGTCCCGAGTGTGGCAAAAGTTTTGTGTCCCGTCAGGGACTTTGGGAGCATGGCAGAACTCATGCCGGAAGTCCAGCACATTTTCATTGTGATACATGCTCCAAGACATTTTCATCTAGACAGGGGTACTTAATTCACCATAGAACACACACCGGGGAAAGACCATACGGCTGTAAATTCTGTTGGAAAGCATTTAGGGACGGCGGCACTCTACGGAAACATGAACGCATTCACACGGGAGAGAGACCGCACGTTTGTCCCCTATGTTCGAGAGCATTTAATCAAAAGGTGGTCCTAAGGGAACATGTTCGTTGGGTTCACGCGGCAGGGAAAAACGAAACTGAAGTAACTGGACCACCGTTCCCTTGTCCCATTTGTGGCGCATTAAACCAAGACCGCGATGAACTGTGCGCTCACATTGTTAAGCATTCTGACCAAATGATAGCGGAGGCTAAAGCCAAGACAAACAACAATGCTCCAAAACCCAAGCCAACCAAGAAAAAACCAAAAGCATCCCCCACTACGTTGCAAGGGAAGCAAGCAGCTGGAAATAGAATGATTTCAAAGGCCGAACAGAATGAAGCGCTTTTATCTATCACGGAGGCGGATAAGCCAGATGATCAGCAGCCAATGTTAAATGATAAGCAAAATAGTACCTTCCTTGTAGTCACTACGGACAAACGTAATGAAAATTATATTGCAATATCGGAACTCAAGCCTGATAGCGTACAATTGATGGTAGACGAGAAGCCAGGCGATAATATGCACATTTCGCAGACTGATCATAGTCATAGGGAGTCTTTAAATATGATTGCTATAGATAAACAGAATAATGCGACCCATATAGTCTCTGCCGAATCGGAGCGAAGTGCACTTCATCCTACAACCAGCCATAATGAAATAACAACAATGCATTTAATACAAACGTCGAAACAAAGCAATACCTTGCACTTAATATCAAAACAGAACGAATCGTTGCCGGTGCTAACATTACCAAATCCTCAGGGCCATGAAAACTTTTCCAGTCAAATTGCACAAATAAGTAATAATGATTTACCAATGGATATGGTAACTCATCATTCGGTTAGGGAAGGTCAAAGTATGAAGGACCCTAATGAAATTGGGCAGGATACATTAATGCAGGAGGGAGGTTCCCAAACAGCTGTAATTCAGGTTGTACAGTATCATCAGCATGAAAGCGATGATGGAGAGGAATTGGTCTGTGGTATCTGTGGCGAAGATTTTAACGACAAAAACGTGTTGATGGAGCACGTTAAAATTCACATATAATTATTATTATTGTTTTGCTGTCCAAGTTTGTGATATTGTTGTGCTATTATAACTACGACTGCATAGAAAGCAATGGAACTATAAACATTACTCGCGTTAGGAGGAACAAATGCGGAACATTATTATATTTAAGCATCGTTTACAATAGAAGTAGAGCAGCACCAGTTTTCTACGTGTCTTAAGAACGCACTGATATTAAAACACAGGGAATTTACGATTATATTTATACATTTTTAATTGATTCGTTTTCGTTTCATGATTCCCTAAAATGCTTTTGCACATTTAGGTCGTACACTATACATGTGGTTAAATGAGATGTACATGTACTAAAATAAAATCGGATAGATGAATATTTATATATTATATGGAACACGCATTAACGGTTATGGTATCGGAAAGATGAGGAAAGGAACATATCGTAAAAGAACAGAAAAATAATCCCAGGTTTATGTACTTCTGCTTATTGCAGTTTTATAAACAATTTGGTCCTTTGGATTTGTGTATCGTTCATCGATACGTGAATTGTGAATAATCCAAATGCCACTTACAATGTAGAGCATAAGGTGCAATAAGAAAATAAAGTGCATTTTATTTTCTATATTTATTTCTTATTTTGTACGTACATATTACACTGACACATACTTTTGTTTATTTCTTCACGCGATCGATCGATACATTTACGCAACCTGCAATCGGATTCTCCGTATTTGAATTGGCGGGCACTTCTCCAAAACAACATTTCGAAATGGTCACGTGTTGATGCCCGGAACGAAATACAAGCGTGTGTTGTTACGTGAAATAAATAATTATATCTTACGATTGTATTTCACAATACTGTGTTGCATATTATGGGATTTCGATAATTGATTGCCGACTTTCAATTTACGTCTGACAGAAAAGTAAGTACTCATGCGATTATTATGTTAGTATTTTACGGTTACTGTGTCAAATATTATAATCGTCAACTAGCGTTTCAAGCCTGGCATAATATTCAGCGCTTATTAATATAATGTTACATATATACATATAAAAAAGGGAGAAATTTGTTGTAATTTCGAATCGAAATTAAATAGAACGTACATATTAACCTGTATTTTAACACGCATCTAATCGGTGCCGGTGATGGTGTACGACCAATTGGTATGCATGTACATATGTATACAAAAGCGTGTAGCACGCGGTACAGTTCTCGACTTGTGACAATTGAATATTGTATGTTTCAAGCACGAAGATAACAGAATAATTGTTACAAACGTGCTATAATAATGGGAACAAGGTTCAACTTGGAATACAGTTCTCAAATTGAAAACGGAAACTACATTTCGTTTTAACTCGAATTCTGCACACGTGTCGAAAAGTCAAAACGAACGTTGAAGAGGTTATGTTATGTTGTCGGTATTTATTTTACCGGACGATTGATTAAAGAAAGTAAAAAGTGAAAGTAAAAATTTCTCTTAAAAGTTTTTTAAGAGAAATCGATCGACGTTTTAACGAAAACGCTGAACAATGCCCACGTGGAATCAAATTCAAGCGCAACTTCGGAATTCGAACAACCCGGTGGTGTTTTTCGATGTGTCCGTGGGCACAACCGAGATTGGCCGGATGATTTTCGAGCTTTTCGAGGATGTCTGTCCAAAAACCTCCGAAAATTTTCGACAATTCTGCACCGGGGAGTACAGAAAGGACGGGGTACCTTTAGGCTTCAAGGGTGCCATTTTCCACAGAGTTATCAAGGACTTCATGATCCAGGGTGGTGATTTTGTAAACGGTGATGGAACTGGAGTGATCAGCATCTACGGCGGTGGGACCTTCCCAGATGAGAATTTCACGTTGAAACACGACTCACCCGGCTTATTGTCCATGGCGAACAGTGGCAAAGACACAAACGGCTGTCAATTCTTTATCACATGCGCCAAATGCAACTTCTTGGATGGCAAGCACGTGGTTTTTGGAAGAGTAATAGATGGACTTCTTGTTATGAGGAAAGTGGAGAATGTTCCCACAGGGCCAAACAATAAACCAAAAATCCCAGTCACCATATCTCAGTGCGGACAGATGTAGTATTTAATTCTAACGCATACTTTTCTATGGAACTTAAGGCGAAAAAATATTGTATTATATTTTGTAAGATTAAAGCCGGTGTCTCCATCAATTTCCATACGAGAGAAACTGTTTCAACAACTGCTAGATCGAATGCTTATTAATAAGGCTATCGTATTGAACTCAGGGATCTTATAATTTCTGTAGGTAAATTAATACAGATTATCTGAAAGATTTTCAAATGGCTCCCGGGCACTGAATCAAATGGAAAATGTTGTTTTACGAACTTCGAACTTTATTACATTCGATTTACATACGAAATAAATATTCCAGCTTACGATCTAGAACGGTATATTATGATTGGACCACTATCCAAACGCGAAACACTTAAGTCGACATACGCAACGTGCGCGACAATCTAAGACTATAGTTAGTTACATCATCGATTGAGAAAAATTCGAACCGTGAATTTTTAGGTCATTCATATCAAGTTACAACTCTGGTATATCCGCTAACGCATTCGCACATAATTCGTTCACGAAAGAATTCGGTATGCGTTGCGTCGACAGCCATCAAGAATCAATCGATGTACTTTAAAACAGCTAGAGTCTTATCCTTTCACAACTACGTGTTCGGTTCAGAGTACGCTCAACATCGTAACACGGATCCCGAAGTAAAACGTTTAGTACACTAGGTGGTTCCCGATCCGACATCGGCAGAAAATCAAGGTGCGCTCAACGCAGCAAAACGCGCGACCGTCGACGATCGGCCGCGAACCTTGAACCGTCAACCTTGATCACGGAATAAAATATGAAAATAAAAGTTCGGTCCGCAGCGTTGTCGGCGTTGCACAAAATTCCCGGGTGATTTGGCAATGCCGTCAAAGGACTACGCAATTATCTCTCGTGGACGACGATTTCGATCGTCCGGCATTGTCCTGATCGTTCTTACGACTCGGCCGGTTGGCCTGCGAGAGAGCAACGATAGTACTCGCGTAGCTGCGAAATCTATTCCACGCGTTCGGTAACGGACGGCGTGTTCCCGAATTGGATAAATCACGAATCATCCGGATATCGTCATCGCCGGGATCGTCACGACCTGAAACAACATCACACCGATCATCATGGTCCGGAGCTCACGGCAGCGATAACAGCTGGTCCCTCCTCTTGGGCACCGTGAGCTGAGGCGCGGTCTACCTGCTGTTGCAGAAGACGTCTTCCTCGATGGTGTCGACCTGCGAGTTGTCGTCGACGACCATGATGGGCGTGGCGCCGTCGTGAAGGCTCGACTTCGAGATCGACCGTTTGTAGACGTCCCTGGTGACGCTCCTGGTGAAGCTGAA
Source organism: Augochlorella aurata (assembly GCA_028455555.1). Taxonomy (NCBI): domain Eukaryota; kingdom Metazoa; phylum Arthropoda; class Insecta; order Hymenoptera; family Halictidae; genus Augochlorella; species Augochlorella aurata. The sequence goes on from CM052150.1 coordinate 1,955,003, forward strand.
CTTCCGCACCAGCTTCTTGTCCAGAGCCGCGGGGCTCTTCGGTCCCTTGGCCCTGAACTCGTCCTCGGTGCCGGCGTAGTGAGCCAGCATCACTTCGGTAGCGTGCTCCTCGATCGTGTCCACCGCGTAGTCGATGTCGTCGTCGGTGGCGTTCTCCTTGATCACGCAGAACCGCAGGATGTACTTGCCCATCACCCTGGCCGGGATCATGTGGATTCTGCCGGAGGCGTTGATGTTGGCCAACAGCTCCTGGTTGATCTCGTCGCTCTCTTTCAGCCGGAAGCAGACCAGGCCGACCCTGACGTCGTTCGTGATCTCGAACCGCTTGTCCTTCCTCATCAGCGTCTCGAACCGTCTGGCGAGTCTGATGTGGTTTCTGATATATTTCTGCAGACCGGTTACGCCGTACGACCTCATCACGAACCACAGCTTCAGCGCCCGGAAGCGCCTGCTCAACGGGATGCCCCAGTGACGGTAGTCTATCGACTCGCCGGACCTGGCGTGCTGAAGATAGAGCGGGTCGACCACGAGGGCCGAGGTCAGCTTCACCCTGTCCCGCACCCATAGGCAGGAGCAATCGAAGTTGACCAGCAGCCATTTGTTCGGGTTCGTGTTGAACGAGTCCGCGTGATGGATGCCGGCCATTAGCGGTCTCATCTCCGGGCAGATGAACGCGTTCCCGGCGTAAGCGCCATCCACGTGTAGCCAGATGTTGGGGTACAGCTTGCACGCTGGACCGATCTCGACCAGATTGTCGAACGCGCAAGAGCCGGTCGTCCCCAAGGTAGTGGAGACGAAGAAAGGGACCAAGCCGTTCGCCACGTCCTCCCTGATGGCGGATTCCAGCCGCTTGCCGCGCAGAGAGCCCTTCTCGTCGGGGTCCAGCACCCGGAGCTTCACCAAGCTGATCATCGCCGCCTTCTCCACGCAGGAATGCGCTTCCGTGGAGCAGTAGGCCACCAACCGCGGCAGGAAAGCCGAGTCCTCGGTGTTCGGGTCCTGCTCCTTCAGAGTCCTGATCGCCTGAGTCCGCGCCGCCAGCATGGTCACCAGAATGCACTCCGAGGCGGAGCCTTGTATCACGCCGCCACCCTTCGAGGACTTGTTCTCCGACAGGAACTCCTTCGGGAGGTCCATCGCCTTCGCGTACCAATCGAGGACGATCGTCTCCAGCTCGGTGCAGGCTGGGCTGGCTGCCCAGGAGAAGCCGATGCAACCGATCGCGTCCGACAGCATGTCCCCCAGGATCGAGGGGAACGAGTTCCCCGCCGGGAAGTAGGCGTGGAACCGCGGATGCTGCCAGTGGGTGATCTGGAACCAGATCGGGAATTTCTTTCCTGGACTCGTATTTCCCTTCTCTCGATTCTCTCGCGACACCGATCGCAACGAATCGATCAGCGCGAACGTAGTCGGCGAGATCACGCGGCACCTATCGTTTCCGTAGTTTTCGCCGTTTTCGCAGTTTTCGCTGCCGCGTGACTCTCGAGACCGTAAGCTCGACTTTCGGTTCGCGGGGGTTGGTCGACGTCGAGGAACGCCTCGTTTCCACGGGACTCTGTTCCGTGGGAAAGGGTTCCGCTGCGGAACCCGATCGTTCACGGTCGCCTTACTTTTTACTATTTTGTTCGCGTTAGCGAATATTATTAACATCTAAAGAGGTGTCGGAATCGATAATCGAGCGTCGAGCATTCGGTTTGAACTCACCCCGGGCATGATCTTGCATTCGACGTCCCGCATTATGGCGTCCCAAGACTCCCCTTTCGCCGGCGCCTCTTTCGGCAGCAGAGGCCTCAGATAGCCCGGGTCCACGTTCGCCGTCACCCTCTTGCCCTCGAGGGTGCGCAGGTACTCGCAGATGTACTCGATCATCTGCTTGCCGCGTACTTGGAACTCATCGATGTTCATGGTAGCTGCAGTGGCCGCCGCGCCGGCTGCAATGGAATTCGACAGAGAACTATTGCGTAGAATCGAAAGCCGATTGGGCACGTCCACGATACGTGTCCGCGACCACTTTTCGCCACCCGGTGAATTTTCATTTATCGGCGCGCGGAACTGAGCGAGCGTCATTCGACGATATCTCGCGAAAATATCTTTGACGAGACGGGCTGAGTTTGAACCATCCTAATCGATAACCGCGGCTAATTAAATCGGAGACGGCTTTCGAAAGCGAGGCGGACACGAACCGGAGAATCGTTTAATGCTCGACGGAATTTGGTAGGGTCGTTTCGGTGGCACTTTCACAGCGAATTTCCCGGACACTCGATTTTCTCTCGGTCTAATATATATATACGACGAGACGCGTCCGCGACGAAATCGAATGGAAGTTGTTTATCGCGTACGTAGCTCGGCCTTCGTCGCGCGAGCTTCGAAAACTCAGGGGTGTTTCTCTCGAAAGATTGCGTATTTAACTCACTCGTCTGTACTACCGAAAGGAAAACCGATCCACTGTGACGGTACCCGGGGGCTCTTCCGCAAACCGACCACGTCCTCGCGCGATCGTCGATTGGTTCGACGCGAGTCAGTCAGTCAGCTCTCGAACAACCGCGTAACAGGTTTGTCCCGCGTTGGAGCCGAGACTGGTAGCACCTGCCAAAGCGCCGGTCAGTTTTATTGCGCGCCTCCGCTTCGTACATCCCTGCCTTACGCAGATCAAATTAAGGCGGAGCTTCGGCGATCGCGAGCATTTTTCATTTACCTAATTCGCATTGTCCACCGCCGTTCGAGTCGAGAGCCGGCCGTCATATCCGTGATAATAACAGAAAGGGCTCTCGATTTCGCCCATCTCCGTTCAAAATCTCCGTCCGCGTCTCTTCGCCTCCTCGCCGCCTCGCCTCCTCGACACCTCGCCACCTAGCCACCTAGCCACCTCGCCTCCGCTCCGGTCCCGATCTATTCTCGTCGGACGGTGCACGTGCGATCTCGCATTCTTTTTCTAAACTTTGATCAACTTGCTGCATAAACAAAGAAAAATTATCATCTTCCGCCCCTCGGTTTCTTCGTCTGGAATGACATCGATCGTCGACGAACGAATCGGCCGCGGGGGGGACCCGTCCCGACGATTCCGTCGATTCTCGAAGCGGCGCAATTCTCTCGCAGTCAATTTTCTAATTTTCTCGAGTTATCGGTCACTTCCACGGGAAACCTACATTGTTCGCGCTGCGCTGGCCGGGCTCACCCCTATCGATCCCCATCGGGGTGCTATTTTAACTTGGAAAAAATCGATCGGTCCGCGGCGGCGTGCGTCGCGTATCGATCCCGAAAAAATTCTGAACGAAAAATTTCGCGGGGAACGGTGACCGGCATCAATGGCGACGCGTCCATGGCGGCCTGTTGTCGATCTTCCACGGGGAGTAAACTCGACCCCCTCTCTCGCCCACTCCCTGCGCCACGGCTCTATAAATAGACGTTTACTCTTCACCTACATTTACAACACCCCGTAGAGAAGCGGTGACAGGTCACCGGTCAATCTTTGTAACACACACGTGGGAACCGGGCGTGATCCCCGTTTTCTCTCGCCACCACCTTCACGCATCATCTCCTCGCGGCCGTAGCTTTCGAATTGAATTCTCAATCGAGCCTGTCCGGGGATCGCTACCCCCCGGGCCTCGAATTAATTAATACCAACACCCCTACGTTAGAAAGTCCACCCTTATATACCGCCTCTCCCATTATCGTAGCCACTCGTCGTGACTAGTACGACTCGGATTTCAACCGCATCGCGACAATTAAAACCCATTTTCGATCGTCGAGAGAAAGACAGCGGTGATTTCTGTACTTTGCACAATGGTTGCAGTAGTGGACTTGCGAATCTTTACCCGTTTATCGAATTTGGAAACTTCCGAAGACGTCGTTCTCACTTTATCGTCAACGTTAGATTCCGGGCGTCTCCGCGCGAAATAAAAGTGTTCCATTTGTCCATAAAAACAGGAAATCGTGTATAAAAATTTGTAGCAAAAATGAATTCCTCTCGCAGCCATTTTTCTCGCAAATCCATACGATCGCCAGCGGTCCAGGTGCTAATAGAGGAAGGACCTTACGCGAATGAAAATCTGTATGAACGATCCACGGCTCAGTTATATTTTCATGAAATATTTTAGTCGAACGATTCGGGAAGCTGCAACCTGAAGGAACAAGTTCGAAATCTCCCCAGCCAATATTCGTACGTTTTCGGTGAACGAATAAATGAACAGATACCGATGTATCCCCGAGTGAACGATGAATTAAAAGAACGCCGATAAAGGAAAGGAAAGCAGGGTGTTACGGTAATAGTATTTTTATTGAACTCTCTGATTCGCATAGCATGTTGACGGTTTCGGATCATCGAGAACCCGACCGATAGCGCCAGCATCACTGGGGAGGAGGTCTAAGTGTCTTCCAATTACCTTGAGCACTTGGGGTTGGTCGGGGCTGCGTATCGTTGGAGGTGTGAACGTTCGAATCGGATCTGCCGATTCCCGTCCTCCTTATTTTAAGACTGGCGTCGGACGATCGATCGGAGTCCGCGGGTTATTCATCGAGCTCAGAGCCCGATTAATCAACATTCCCCGCGTTCTTTCCGCGCGGCGCGATTGCGTCCGCGTTTTCGCATGACGTAACACCTGGCGGATCGCGTAATCGCATCGCGACGATTCGGGGGAATTTCTGCCGAGACGCAAATCGGAACGGAGGGCCATCGCGCCGCGTCGGAAAATGAAAAGGAAAGATCACGGCCGGGTCGAGCCGGCGGACAGCGTCCAGGTGCACCGGTTTCTCTGTCTGGGTTAGGTCGCCGCACAGGTGACCTTTTCGATCGCCGAATCGCGCGCGCGTCCGTCTACTTTTTGACTTTTTTCCGAGTACCCTCTTTGTCATCCACCGCCGAAGAGCAATCGGTCGATCGCTGCGCGATCTTCTCTCGTCGCGAGCCAAACGGAGCGCATTTATATTATAGGCATACCAAACGGATCGATAAGCGAGCAAAGAAGGATGCGCTTGTGTTTGTCGAGCGTCGCAGGCCCCACGGGGTCCGGAAATTATTGGAGATCGACGATCGACACCCTCGCGACGGACGTCCATTAGTTTCCGACCCGATGTGGGACCGAACCTCGACCCCAAAGGATGCTCGATATTTATACTATCGCTACAGTTAACGAAGATCACGGGATCTCCGAGCAAAGGTTTCCCGGCATGGTCCTCTTTTCCGAGGACAGCGTTCATTCTGGCGGGATCACGAGTTTCGCGACTGGTCGATGCACCTGGAGACACGTTCGAAAACGGAGCCACGACTCGGGAACGATTTACGCTCTCCCGTTAGGCGACCTTCCGCGCGACGGTGATCCGGATGGCGAGGGCTCCGGGCTGCAACCGTTGCTGCTGCCGCGGCGGCTTCCGGTGCCGCCTGCCTTCAGCCGCACCATCGTGTCCAGGTGGCGGAATCTGAAACGGGAGATCAGCTTCAAGCTTTCCGGCCCTAGCAAACCCAATTTTCATCTGATCGAACTGCTGAACAAATTTTAGCGAGCTTGGCAAGAGGGTTTATGGTTAGGAGGATTCTTTCCAAATAATCCAGCTTGCGAAAAAGACGCTTCTCTATTCTAGTCGACATACCTGAGGGACAATTCGCTGGTATCGGCAGCGTCCTTCGCCTGCATGAGGTAGGCCAGAGGCCAGGATATCCAGGACCGTCTGGAAACGTCACGGAGAGACATTCGTTAACGTTTCGTGATCGAACGTCGAAGTTAAATAGGCTCGAAAAGGATCGATAAAAACTCGAGATCTTACGAGGTGGAATGAGGATTCGAGCCAATGCCGCCGATCGTCGCTTGCGTGTCGAGCTTCGCCCCAGCTCTGTTCGGTGTTTTGGTGAATCCCGGCTGGATCGCGGGATCGGACACCATGCGAACGAAGAAGGACCTCCTCTGCTCCAGAGTGGCTTTCCTCTTCTTCTCGCGGATGTCCGCCAACTCGTCCATAACGTCCTGCAACGATCGAAATGATTAGAAGCGTCTGTGTAACATCGTGAAACTTCGAGAAGAGAACGACCGGTATTTCGCTTGCCTTCAACTCGAGCAACTCGGTCAGATAGTCGGTGATGATGCTCCAGGCGATGTCTACGGCGAGGAATCGAGCGATAAGTCACGTATAGTTAATTTAGAAATTATAGATATTACCGACCGACGTCAGCGGCGGTGGCATTCGGCGCGGCGAGCGCAAAGCGGATCGTGAAGCGTTGGTTGACTCGCGCCGGGACCATGTGCAGCTTTCCCGAATCGTTTATGCCGCTCAGCAGCTTCTGGTTCAGCTTGTCGGTGCCTTTGGCCCGGAAGCACACCAATCCCAACTGTAACATCCGTATACGTGTATGTACCACCACGGTGCACTGTGTACGGTATATGGTACACGCGTTGGGACTTGGACATACCTTAGACATAGAAGAGAAGGTGTACTCACCACCACTTCGTTGCACACCTCGAACCTTGAGTCCTTTTTAACCAGCGCCTCGAACCTCTTCGCCAGCTGAACATGGTTGCGGATGTAGGCCTGTAATCCAGATATTCCGTAGCTCCTTAGGACGAACCACAGCTTGAGGGAGCGAAATCGCCGACTCAGAGGTATGCTCCAGTGCCTGGAAACGATATCGGAACAAATTTTGGTTCGTCACCTTCTCCATTGGTTAACTTCCTTCTTTGAAATGAAAATTAAAATTAAAATTTGAAAGGCATTGAATAGAGGAAGAACTGGCTAAAATTAGCCACGACTGCCGCGGACCCGCGATCCAACGAATCGAAGCGCCCGGAACAAAAGCAGGAGCCACCGGCGACATGTCTTCACCTGTAATCGATGGTCGTGTCGGCGTGAGTGTGCTGAAGATAAAGCGGATCGACGACGAGCGCGCCGGTCAACTTGAACCTGTCTCTCACCCACAAGCAAGAGCAGTCGAAGTTCGTCAACAGGAACTTGTTGGTGTTCGTGTTGAAGGAGTCCGTGTACTCGATGCCAGCCATCAGGTACTTCAACTCCGGGCAAATGAAAGCGTTGCCGGCGTACGCCGCGTCCACGTGCAGCCAGACCTGTGGAAACGGAACGAAAGGTAAGATCTCGATCTATCGCGCTGGCTGAAATATACGCAGATTAGTCGATCGTCTTTTACGCCGTGGTATTTCTTGCAGACTGGGCCGATCTCCTTCAGGTTGTCGAAGGAGCAGCAAGCTGTAGTGCCGAGGGTGGTGGAGACGAAGAAGGGGATGTACCCCTCGGCGGTGTCGGCCTCGATTGCCTATTAAAACAACGGAATTGGAACGATCAGCCTTAACGAAGGCGATTAGATTGCTGAATCTCGATCACCGAGGAGAAGAGTTCGGAGAACAAGTCCGACGACGAATTATCGCGAAAGCATCAGAATCGAAATCACCGATTTAGGGGTGAAACCTACCTGACGCAAGGTTTCGCCTCGAAGCACGCTCTTCTCGTCAGGCTCGAGGATCCGGAGCTTCACGAAGCAGATCATCGCGTCCTTTTCGACGCTGCTGTGGCTCTCTCGGCTGCAGTAGGCCATCAGCTTGCCCAGAAGTGCGGTTTCGTCCAAATGCGAGTGAGCCGGCGACTCCTTCAGCCTCGCGATCGCTTGCGCCCTGGCTGCCAGCATGCACACCAGGATACACTCCGAGGCTGAGCCCTAGCATTCGGGTGAAGAAAAATGTCGTTTCTTGAGTCTGCTCTCTCCGTGCTAAGAACGAGATCTTTCGGGATCATAGTCAAGGTGTACCTGTATCACGCCTCCTCCCTTGCTACCCGGACTAAAGTAGAGGAAGTCCGACGGCAGACCGATAGCCTTGCCTACGATTTTATTTTGCAAAATGTCTTGATCGTGTCTGACGACGTTTCTTTCGCGAGACCTGCTATAGGCTGTCCCAAAAGTTTGCTCTTGTTTCGGCTGTGTATCTTTACGTTCGCAATTGAACAGATTCCTTTCAATATTGTGCGCTACTGTTGCTATAATACTGTTGCACATATAGTGGGTAAATGAATAAATCAATCAATCAATCAATTAATTAATTAAGTAATTAATAGAATAAATAAAAGGCTAGCGCGCATCAGCATCGAGACAACCAAAGCCGACCGAGCTTTTGGGAGAACCTAATGGAAGAGCGTGTTTCATTACCGAACCAATCGCAGACTATCGTTTCCAGTTCCGTGCAGGCAGGACTGGCCGCCTAGAACAAACAGAGGGGCGAAATCCGGCGGTGATCGAGCAAATAGTTACCGAACGATCCGTCAAGCTTGACACGGGCCCGCTCGAGTCTGCGACTCGAGGAGCAAACGATTAGGCACAGATTGGCTCACCCATGAGAATCCAATGCAGCCTATCGCGTCGGACAACATGTCGCCGAGGATCGAGGGAAACGAGTTTCCGGCCGGGAAATAAGCGTGAAACCTCGGGTGTTGCCAGTGGGTGATCTGCAAAAACGATTCCACGAGTTCCAGCCCGTCGGACGAGAGATTACGAATTTTACGAGTCTGGTGTGCGAGCAAGAGACCTCGGCTCGGAATCATCAACTACACGGATTTCAGCCATTCGATGTGCAATCTCTCTGGTCTTGTTTCGCAAACCATGCTTTGTATTCGCTTGCTCGCACACCATAATCCTTGAGGGGAGACGGGAACAACGGAGAGGCGAGAAGCCTGATCAAAATAGCAAAAGCGTTGCCTCACCCCTGGCATGATCTTCGACTCGATGTCCCTCATGATGTCCTCCCAAGGCTCCGGCTGTTGCGGCGCCTCCAAGGGCAGAAGAGGTCTCAGGTAGCCTGGGCCAACATCTGGCGTCACCCTCCGATTGTGGATGTTGCTCATGAACTCGCAGATGTACTCTACCATCTCCTTGCCGCGCACACGGAACTCTTGGATGTCCATCTTCTCAGGATTTGCGGTCGAAGACCAGACGCGATCGGACACGGGACGCGGATCGATCGACTACTCTAACGCGAGACTACTCTAACACCGATTTGTCGGAGGATGCTGCGTGCTCACTTTAATTTCGTCACGAACCAGCCGATGTTCACAGAGTCACGGTATCGTTCCCATGAAAGACGGTTGAATCGGTCGACCGACGCCTTGTTCTGACCGAGTAGAGACAACGGAGAGATCGCTGGCTGGCTCCCTCAGGGGCGGTAGCCTTGGCGTTCGCAGCGATATCTTAGTCCCCGCGCGGCGAACCGTCCTACCTGTTGCTAGTCGGAGCGTCGAGGATGTTGGACTGCGTCCATTAGCGTCCACGTCGGATGAGCCACCGCCGAGCAATCCCGAGTTCCGCCAACCACCGTGGATATATCGAGGATCCAGCCAGCGAAGAGTCCTCCCGTCGTGCGCAAACGCATCCTTCCGCGGCGATCTTCTTCGCGAGTCCTCGAGCAAAGGACGAGGGCGGCGAAGAGGGTGAAGAACGGGGGTAGGAACCAGGACGGAGAAAGGGTCGAGGCGAGAGAACGGATCTATCTGTGCTCCAAGACAATTTCCGTCAAGGGGATGCTTGAAATAGACACATGGGAACCCGTCGCTCGGCTCTCCGCCGCCGCATGCTCGTTCTTAATCATTTTTACGAGTCTCCCCGACGAAGAGCTTATGACCTCGACGAAACCGATTTCAGCGATGTCGCTTCCGGAAGGTGAAACGGTCGCTTTGAACGGTCGGCCCATTTAATCGCCTCGCCTCGCCTCGCCTCACCGGGGACGGTGCCGTTTATCGAAACAACGCGCACGAAAGATAATCGGCGAGTCAACTTGGGCGAAGGTGGACGGAGGTGGAAAAGGGGTCGAAAGTTCCCGTGAGGAGAAATCTCATTCCGCGAGGCTGATAGACACGGAAGTATGCATAGAATCGTCCGGAGGAATCGACTGGCTCGGTCGCGGAGAAAACTTCTCGAAACGGTGTTCCAGCTCGTTCATTCGCGACCAAGTCGTCGAGCGTGTCGTCGAGCATCTTCGCCGCGGAAGAAGAGTTGGCCACTCGAATAAATTGGAAGCCGGCGTTCTCGGGGAGGCGCGGGCACGGGCACGGGCGCGCGATGGTTTATTACGGTGGAAAAGGAGCGCGTAGGCATCGTTAAGAAGGTGTCAGACGCAGAATGTCCCGAGCTTCTCGCCGGTTGCTCGAGGATCGTGTCCCGCACCGAAACTGCTCGAAATCCTTGACCTTTCCGCCCAGGTTTTTACAGAATCCACGGTGCTTGGACGGCACATCGATTCCACGACCCCGATTGCATCCGCGAACAAATCCAATCGCACCGCGGGGGAGACACACCGCGACGCTATACGTGTCCCCGTATCGGTATGCGTATCCTTATACGTGTCCGTTTATGCAAACGTGCTCGCGAGCGTAGAGACCTGGCATCGTTGCCGAACCCAAAATGACACTGTCCCGTGACCTGGCTCGGAAATCGGTGTCTCGTTTCCCCTCGATGGCACAAAGGTCCTCACCGTTTGGCGAACCGGACGCCGTGCTCGTTCGCGACTACTCGCGACTACTTGACGAATAGTATCACCGATATCATGTATATAGAACGAATAATGATTTCTGCTTGGACACGGAACTAGGGACAGTTCCGAGAAAGTCCGAGTTAAATGTTTAAAGGGAATCGATCGTGGTAGAGGTGTCACTGTCTGTCCTACGAAACTTTCGACCGACCGTGCCGTAGAAAAGACATCGGTGTTTTCGCAAGACGCGACCGAATGCCCGGGAAAATGCCGTTGCTTCCACGAGTGCGCCTGGTCATTCCATTCCTCCGCGAACCTCGCGAGTCCGGCTGTACACCACGAACGGTGCACCGCGCTCTCTTCAATTTCCTATTCTAGTCTTTTTAGTATTCTGCGGAACGTAGGCCACTAACTTCGGTGGCTTGGCTAAACTCCTTCATAGGGATCGGAGTGTGGTAAACATTCTTAAAAATTCTCTTCTGCTTGTCCTTGATCTTTATGGACTCTGCTGGTTCGTCGAGAGCCTCCCACTTTTTCCACCTCTGTTCAATGATAGTGGGTTCTGCTCGAACATCGACGATCGCCAGATTTTTGACTAGAAAGGACCAGATACTTTCTCGCCGGGCGATGTCGTAGTGTCCAGGGAATGAGCTACGAAAACGGTGCAACGAACTCTCGATAGTATCCGTTATCGAGGTAGGGCTGTTCATCGAATAGTTTGAACTGCGGAAGGTGAAACGCCGCCCTTTGGGGATAAAAACGTTCATAATGCTGGAATGCAGGGGCGAGGTACCGGCAGGGGTGCTTAATAATGCAATATGGCGTCATGGCGTCGCATCGCTATGCCGACTATGCCGCATACCACCACCATATACGCCTACGCTGCGAGAGCGGCTCCCTCCGCACCCCTTGCGAACGAGACGCGCCGCTCCGCTCAGCGCCGCGCCGCGCCGGGAAGGGATGTACCGTGCAATCGAATGCTGATTGGAAAATATTGATGGGGCTTTCCATACGGGGATCACACGCCGCGCCGCCGCAGCTTTTTCTCTCGCTCCGGAATTCCGGAAATTATATCGAACTTTCGAAGGGACGACGACGCTCTTCCATCGCGGCTGATATTAATTGACGGATAATCATCGGAACGAGATTGATGATCCACGCGAGGCGAACCGCGACACTTCCTCGCGACCCTCTTCTTCGTTACTATTGCCGAATTCTTTCGGGGCATCGCTGTCCGCTTTCCAAATTACTGCTGATACTCTGTCGGAACGATCGAACTACCTTGAGACAGTATGCCGACTTCATTGTGCTCAGCATTTTTATGGTTTCGGGATGTTGGAGGATGCTCTAGGAGGTAGCTCCATGAATGATAATAGTTGGTAGATCGTGACCTACCGACCCGCAAAGAACGTTGCTAGCCAACCTCCCTCGGAACACTCGATTTCGATCAAACTTTTCAGAACTGATTCTATAGTTTCTAAACTATTAATCTTTTTAGGAAACGAGAAATCGACCAGGTTAAAAATTATTGCACAATGATGTAAAAAACAAAAATAGATCGTCGAAATAGCGTCGGGGGTGGGGATTTTTAAGGAGTACTTTCGCCCCTTGAACTCGAGTCAAACTTATGGCAGCCTACTCGAGATCTCCACTAAATGTTTCATTCAATTGTTGCAGATGGGAAGATCGAAGTTGAAGAAAACCAAATGGAAGAAGAACTTGACGACGGAGCCGGAGGACTCGGAAGTCCCGATACCGAATCTACCAAAAAACTATCTCTTAATGCGGGTACGTGTATGATCATAACGCGAAGTAAAGTGTTCCATTTGTTCCTTAAATATTTCTGAATCTCTAGAGTGTTCTACTTGGGCTGTTTCAGGTGAAAAGCGGCACAAAAATTAGGAATGTCCTCGGTTACGCTCTGAAAGAATTTTCAAACTACAGCTGCGTCGTGTGGACCTCGGCTGGCCACGGTGTAGGAAAGGCAATTTCCTGCGCGGAGCTGTTTAAAAAGAAGCAACCGGGACTCCACCAGATCACGAAATTGCGTTACACTGAGTGAGTTTTCTAGCAACAAGAGTTTCTTAAATTTTCGACGCGGTATATTACATGAATTATAAATTATAGATCGGAGAAGTCGAAAACGGAGAGTGCAAATGGCGGTGAAACAGCGATTCGCCACGTGCCAGAAATACACATCATGCTGACGAAAGAAGCAAAGGACATCTCTGTAGACACACCCGGGTAAGATGAGTTTCTTTATTATTGTTATATTATTATTAGTAACATTTACAGCTTCATCATCGGCGAGTTTAGTTATCAGGCACCGGACGATACCGGGGAATTCTTGGACGAAGAGGAGATAAAGAACGGTAAGAAAGATGGGAGACAGGAAGCTGGTAGTAATGTGACCTGCATCGATGCTGAGGAATTCGCGGTAATGGGGTTGAGGGCGGGTAAAAAAAGATCGAAGAAAGATAATCAAACGGAAACAGCGGCGAAGAAGAACAAAAAGCGGAAGAACTCATAATTAGCAGTGATAGGTGAACCATCAAACATTTGGCAACCATGTAACGTATGTTTGTATTCAATAGAAAGTTTATTCTTTATCAAGTACATGCACGTTCGTTACAGAAATGATCACTTAACAATATACTCCTGTCGTCTCCTTTGTTAATGAATACTCTTATTTACAAAGTGTATCTTATGTACATATGCAACGCTGCAACAACGGCACACGTGTTGCATACAGTTGCGTATCTTATCGTATGCGAAAACAGGTATGCATGAACATTGTGAACTTATGTTTAGTACGAAAATCTCAGTGCCTTTTGCGTAGATTCGTTTGCAAAATCCGTTTGTTTCTTTATGTTTTTTTTTTTCAAAAAGGACATTCCGTCGCGAAGGATTCGAAAATTAATCGATGGGACAGCTTGATGTTTCCTCTAATTCCCGAGACTTATTTTTATAATTGCTAGAGATCTGGCAATATGTCAGAATTCCGTACGACTGCTATTACCCTTACATCTAACAACTGACCTTGGAAGTTTCACTTCTTCGAGTCGCCAAATATCATTCGATAACAGGAGAGAAGCTTAATATACCAGTTTCGTTACCACATGAGATAAATATCGTATAAATATTTATTACCAATACTGCCATTAATCGTAATGTTGAATAAGAATCCGTTTAATATTGTGATTATGATTACATTGTATTGTTAAATTGCTTTACGTTAATATTGAATAAATCTGTCTCTCGACACGAATTCTTTAAAAGGAAATCAGTAAAAATCAGTCGCTTTAACTTACTTAGTAATTCAGTTAGAACTTACGCCTTATTCCATAAATTTAAATGAAACCATTTCGTGTGGAAAAAAGCATTTTTGAACTTGTTCGTACAAGTAATTGTTCGCTTAAACAAAATTAAATATTTTTACAAAAATATACAACTACCCTTAACGAAAGAGATACGTTTAACTCGAATTTCTTGTTATTAATATGTATAATACTTATCTAGAAGAGTTACTTAATCATATGTAGAGATAAGAATTCAGCGACACATAAATGAGCTTGAATTCAATATATTGTAGAAAATATAAACGATAAAAAGTGTATCTTCATGTTTATGCAAGTACACATCGTATCTTTGTATGAAACGACTTAGTAACAATTTTTGTTTGTAATTTCAATTATCTCATATATTATAAATCGTACACAAATTAATGATAAACGAATACTGTAAACATTATTATTAAGCACGAAAAATTGCTCCGTACATCAAATCGATTTTAGAAAAATTGAGAACAAGAAATTCTACTGTAAAATTTAGAAATCCGCATTGTATTTCAGGTAGAATAATTATTGAACCATTTCCAACGATCTCGTTGCATTTGCAACTACGTCATGAAATACTTGAACAATATATCAATGTTACCAATGCTCCCTAAATCTGACAAATCAACTTTGGGCAGTATAAATAAATATTTAAGTTCTAGGCTTCGCTTTCCGTGGTTCCGTCTTCTTCCATTATTGGTACTATCAAACATTCCTTTGACATCAAACTGTACTTTGTTACAAATGCTGTGAACCTATGGCAAAATAATATATTCAGTAAGAAGGCATGCAACTGTTTTAAAATTTACAATGTATATCGTTCTACCTGCGACATAAAAATGTCTCATTCTCGAACTCGTCAAATATTGTTTTGTGGTGGTAATACGCATGAGAGAAGATTCTGTAAACTCTGCGACTAACAGATCCGAGCTTAGCAACAGAAGATTCCTTAATACTCACTCTGAAACGAAAATTCGAAAATTCAAAGCATGTACAATTATATTAATGGTCATTTCTATAAGTATTCTCATTTCTTGTTGTACCTGCTAGGAAAATACTTGTTACTATTAAGTAAACAAGCAGCACCATCGAGCGTGTGTCGTGTGTAATCTATAGCTGGACATTCTTTGGGTGTCTTATGCGCAGCACACAAAAATATCCATTGTTCGGTAGCTGTCATTTGCGTACAAACTTCTGGATGACATTCCTCCTGCAGTCTAACTGTCAAACCATTTAATTCCATACAAAATTGCCTCAGGTGCTCGTATTTCCATACAGCCTCGTCTTGTGCCTCTGGCATTCCTAGTATCAAATCAACATTCGAAGGTTCTCTTCTTATCATCTGTTGTATGTACTGCTGCACTGCCAGTGTACTGTCCATCTCTTCGAATGGTTCATCTGGCCACCGACAGAAATCCTAAAGAAATATTACTTATAATTATAAAAAGACTTCAAGTTCCAATAGTCGTTTAAGGATTCTACATTAATATACAATAGCAATAATGCCAAATATTTACATCTTCATTGTTAGGGCGTAACATGATAGGTATTTGCAACATCTAATTAACCTAAAATCGTGTTAGGGATAACAGAGAATCTGTGCATTAATATATCCACGGGATCGGGCAAACAGGACAATATGTATTATTGAAGTCTGTAAACAATCTTGTTTCGTGGACCCTTCATTGATTTTTATCAGACATGTCAGGGGCGAGTACGAATGTTTCTGCCCGTACACCCCGTAAAGTGAAACGCGTATGGGGCTATTATGTAGGAAGTACGGGGACGATTATTCGTTAACAAAAGTAACATCGTTATTAACCTTTGCTTTGGTCCCGGGCCTATTTCTTCTGAGGATCGTAGGTCCGTCCGCCATCTTCATTTTGCTTCGATCAGCGTGCACAGTTCGATCGTATCAAATAAAAAGATCTGGTGTGTCGTATTAATGTCGGCTGATGTCGGCGTCGGCACGTCGGCACTGTCGGCATGGAGATGCGATGGTGGCCTACTAGAGACTAGCGACATCACACAATCGATACATAATGGTACTTTTTGCACCATTCAAAAACTTTTACAGACATTCGATGTATGACGTGAATGGAACAACGTAGAAACGTTTTTTATGCTAATCAATTCTATCGATGGGTACAGGATGGATGATAAAAGCGAACTTTAATCTAACATGTGGGTTTATATTTGTAATAATTGTTTAATTTATATACAGGATAAACAGAAATATGCGATCTGCAAAACAACGCTAAGATTCGGTTGTTTCTTTTTATTTGTACAATGCATTGAGAATGGAAAAGTTGACTAATGCTTCCTTAAAAGTTATAATGTTATTCATTCGTATATGTCTTCTCTATCCGCGACGTAACGCACTATATCCGCCGGTCGTAACAATCTCTCCGCATCTATGTCTGGTATTTCGAAACCAAATTCGTCTTCTATTGCCATTATAATTTCTACATGATCCAAGGAATCCAGACCCAAGTCCTGTACAAAGTGGGACTCCAATTCCAGCTATACAAAATTTAAAAGCGTTTTAATACAAGTTGCATGTGCAGCATAGCTTTTTAATAACTGATATGTAACGATAACAAGAATGTAATTCTCGTTTCCTTTATCATCATTTATATTTATAGCAAATACAATATTTTTCTGGTGGGATTTTAGAACTGTGTTTACATATCAGTCTCAATTTGGACACATCACGATTCAAGCAAGGTGTTAATTGATCGCTAATATTCTTAGAAGTTATCTATGAACTCATTTTATAACAAATATAACATCATGATCACAATAATTCTACGCAATTCGATTTTTACACGTCTATTGTTAATAAAATGTTTCAGGAATTGCAAAAAACACCTTTACAAGTATCTTTGGTATTATATCTTGTAGTAAATAGATACCTTCTTAGGATCAACTTTATCATAGAGATTAAGTACTAAAAGTACTCGCTGGCGAATAAATTCAAGTGTTAACGGTGGCTTATGGCTGTAGAGGCGCACCTGCTTGACTCGTGTGTCCTGAATGCCCTGAAAATAGTATTTTGTAGAAAGTATGTTCAATAACCTTTTTCTTTTCTAATTGAGGATAGAGTCCGATCACTTTTAATACACGTTCCTCGATGCTCTTAGTTTTGATTTCAGCAGAATAAGAGCGAACACTCTCAGTCCTTACCTAAATATATTTAAATAAATTTCACATATTTAAAGAATGAACAAAGTTGGCGATACCACGAAACGGAAAAATCTTGAAATGAATCAAACAAATCATATTTAGAAGTCGGTGTAATATGAATTAAGTCCATAGTGAATCGTACGCCCCAAATCAATGATCATAACGTGTTAAATCAATTGAACCCATGAAATCGACGATGACACGTTTTAAAGAAGATCTGTCGTTTCGCATGCTACGTATCCTAATGTTCTGCCAAAACATGAAGCATTTCAGTTATATAATACGTGATTTAAAACACGACATACGCAAATCACGTAAGAAGATTCGTAAGCTCTCTGCACGTTAAGACGACCAGTGTTTACCTGTGGCAGAAGTGTGATGGTACTTTGTCTTTTGCCATGAAAGCATCTTTCAGTTAATTGAAGTTGTGTGGCAGTAGCTCGTAAACAAAAACGACTGATCGAATTCTTAAAAGAACCGGTATTTCTCATTAAAAGACGGATACTCGACAGAGACGCCATTTTCTCAGCTGCAAACGGGAAATGCAGTCGACAACCTTAGACCAATGATGATATCCACGAGAGACAACCATGGCAACAATCGGTGTCTCATCCTGACCTCACCAGCGTGACCAAGGGTACGATGGTGGCGATCTGCAGCGAGCTCAACGGATACTTCACCGCGCGTTATTTAAACTATACTATTCTTGATTAATACAATTTTCTTCTATCTCAGAAATCATCTAATAGCTTGTTTCTGTCATT